>VZRX01012898.1:24500-55098 GCA_013398075.1 Notiomystis cincta | reverse complement strand
TAGAAAAAAAAAAAAAACAGCAAAATTCAAAGATCAAATTGGTTGAGAGACAGAAGATTTTACAGGAAAGGAGAATTCATTCAACAGGCTTCATATATATATTCCCTTGCTCCTACAGCAGTTCTGAATTAAGAAAAAAGTAATAATTTCAAGTTCCCTGTTAATTTCAACCCCACAGGACTCCAGCCAGATCTCTGCTTTTGCTGTGTGCCTGCTGCCTTGTTTTGCCATTTCACTTACTGTACCTGTCCCACCACAGACAACTTTGCATTTTAACATTTCTACCCCCAAAGAGAAGAGCCCCTGGTTCACTGAGCCTGGGCCACAGTCCATTCTGCATCTGCAGGTGCTGACTTTTGCCATTTCAAACCTGTCCCTGCTCTTCCTGATGGTTATTCAGTGCTTTGTTGTGTTATTTAAATGACACTCAGCACTGAGGATGGATTGCCATGCCAAGTACACCTATATTACTCCTCAGTACAACATCAGCCTCTGCACTGCCCAGGAAATCAGACAATAACTATCACAGCACCACATTAGGCTCACTTTTATTTCCTGGAAAATACACATTCACTGACTAAAATCTCTGCAGGAAAAGCAACACTTGCACACCCTCCAGGTTCCACGAATATTAGTTTATTTCTTTGTTCCTCTTAATATTCATGAATAGGTTGATTTCCAAATGCCTGCCATGAGTTTGGGAAAAAAACCAAGTTGTGCTGTGGTTTAAGTGACCAGCTGTGTGACTGGTCAAAGACAAGTCTGGTTATCAAAAGCTTGGAGAAATAATTGGGGTGAATTAAGAAACACTTGGAAATAACCAGTTACTGGTAAAAATCCCCAAACCAGGGAAGCTCTGGTTCCTGAAGAGGGGGATGGGTTGTTTCAAGCCTGGGCTCTACTCTCTGCTGGGAGTGAAGCACATCAGAACATCTCTACGCTCTTCCCATGGTTGGTGACCCCAAAATCTCCCACAGCCAAGAGTATCTTTCAAAACAGCTCTAAGTTTATTAGCCATGATCCTGCCCATAACTGGGGAAGCTTCTCCCCAGCTTTACCAGCAGCACCCAAACCCACTAAAACACCGGGACTGGGCAAGCGCGGCTTTGACCTCAAAACAGCCCTCAAACCTTGCCTTGGAGACAAACCTGGAAGGAAACACATCTCCTGCAGCACATGGCCGCTAATCCCTGCTCTGCAGCAGCCTCTGGAGCGGGGTGGTTCACGCTCCCAGGCTCCCCACGTAAACAGAGCAATTTGCTGCTCTGCCAGCCCCGGCGCAGCGCGGGAGCAGCGGGTTGTTATAGTTACTGCGATGACTTAGCCCCGCCACTGCCGGCAAACGGCGCCTCAACAGCGCTCCAGCAAAGGTTTGCAGAATAATGACTCATAAAAATTCGCTTAATAACAGGATCCAAGCCTCGGTGCAGCCCAGCCCTTCCATCCATCCCCCCCCACCCCAGGCCCTTACATCATCAATGGGACCCTGATTCCCTTACATAAGGAGCACAGCAAAGGTCAGCACTGTATTTGAAAGGGTTTTAACTTCTGCTCCCTGAAAAGGTCATGGAAGGGGGGAAAGCAGAGCTCTTTCCCCTGGGGCAGCTCTCATGGAGCTCCCAGAACACGGCACCCTTTGGAGACTCCGTGGCTGGAGAGTGAACCTGCCTGGGTGAGGGGCCAAGGTTTTGTACCTCATTTTGGGTGTCTCTCCTGCCAAGCAGATCCAGCCACTCCCCAAGAGGCTGGAACTAGGCAGCCTGGAACTGTTGCTGTCAGGATTGGTGATAAGGCTGAAGATACACACCCAAGAGATGGATTATAGATTATGCTGGGTGATGCTGCTCAGCTGCTTTTGAGATGCAAAGACAACAATTAAACGGAGCTGACGCAAACAGGAACAGCTCCGACAGCCAGAGACACCGGGAGAGAGGCAAACAACGACCTGCTCAGAGACAGGCAGCAGGAAAATGGAACCAACAGGTTCTCCCAGGCTCAGGTGAATGAAGATTCAATGCAGAGCAATCAGAGGATGCTGCTCCTGCACCTCAGCCCGGAGTGCAGCAAAGACAGCCAGCCCTGATGGCAAACAGGAGCCAAGGAGCTGTCCTCACACAGGCTCCTTCAGGCAAACTGGACCCTCTGTACATTTAATTAACAAATTATACTAAACCTAATATATAAGAAGTGCAGTGATAGCATCTTACAGATTTCAAAGCCAGACAGAAACCTTCCTGTGAGGTGTGATTTTTTTCTTACTTCTGGAACAAAGAAGCAGGGTTTCTGCATGTTTTAGAACACCTAAGTGGCTGATGAGGACAAAGCTGTGCTAATCTGCTTTATCAAGTGCTTTTTGTAAAAGCAATTAGGTGTGGGGCTCCCAAAGGACTTTGTGAGAAAGGGTCCAGCAAGAACAATTAATCAATGTGTATTGATACTGCTGTGGAATTATCCTCAGGAGTTATCCTTGTGTTCAGAACCCCCTCCTGTGACAGCTTTGTGATTTGACAAACTAACCAACTTCAGCCCAACTCGTCCTATCACTACACACAGAATAAATGCTCATCACCAGCACTGCGTGAGCAGTCAGTGAAACACCTGAAAGGGAAGTCCAGTCCTGCAGCCCTCCAGCAAACACTTCCTGCATCTACAGAAGAGCCTGAACTCCAGCCAGGGAAGTTAATCCCAGTTTGTTCACAGAATCTCACACCGAGCCAGTGCTAGTTTAAAATACACTGACGAAATCTGGTCTTGTAACAAACCTTGTAAACAAAGCTGAAACTGGCACCGCATCTCCTCTCCCCCCACACATCTCCTCCAAGTTGTAAACCCTGCAGCAGATACAATTCTAGCTACAGAGGGAGAGCTGGCACCCAGATAACAAAAAATGGAACAGACCTACTAGGAAATGGATCACTGAACTGGAGACACTGGAGCTGAATTTCAGCTGCAATAAATCAGCCTCATTTCACGCACCTCTGTCTCTGTCCAGTTGAGCCAGGAGGGCTGTGGGTTTGAGTGGATGCATGTTTTGGTATTCAAAAAATCAGAAATCCGCATGAATCCCATCACTTGCTTTCCATGACATTCTGGGAAAAACTTGTTAACTTGCAATTATCAGTGGCAATTCCTCATGCTGCTGAAAAAACTTCTACTCTGCTTTCTGTCCTGTTGAGCTGCAGGATGCTCAAATTTCTAGGAGACCAAGGAAAAAATGGCTCATTTTTGATGTTTGGTCTGTATTTTTGCCACTTACATTTTGTCAGAATAAAACCCAGTACTAACATCTCACTTTTTAGGTCGGGTAGAGGAGTTTCATTATCTCTCTAGTGTTTAAACCACACATTAGAATCACATTGCTACAGCATGCACAATGCTGCCTTTCTAAATAATAAGCTGAGCACTCTTGAATTCTGTCAGGGTTGATCCTTATTGTTTGCTTTGGCTACATAAAATTCCTATGGAAAAACTATGTGCTAAGGGGCCTTTGCATTGAAAACGTTTTCTTCTGTGATTGACTGGTATTAATCTTTCACACGCAGAGGGATGTGTTCCCTTCCAAAGGAGGCTGGATATATAAGGATTATCCAAGTTTTGCATGTTCCTTTCTAAGCAGTGAATATGAGAAAATCATCAGTGGTCAGCAATGGATATAAATTATTCTAGTTATTGGCAGCAGTGCTTACAAATGAGAAGGAGAAAACCAGAAAAAACTCAGGGTAGTGCAATATGTGACACTTGAAGTGACAGGATTCAGACTCGATGTTTTTTCCACAAAGATCCTTATGTAACTTAGGGATGGCTTTGCAGCTAAGGATCCTTCCTACAAGTCATAGCTGCTCACTGCTGGAAGCTATGTCCTGCCTCAGCATTTCTGCCCTGGAGCTCTCTGGAGAGGGAGACCAAGATGATCTGTCTGCACTACAGTGAAGGACTGAAACCCAGCAGACTGTTTGCTTGCTTGCAGTTATAAATAAGCTTGTGTGCTCTCAGGATTTACTTATGAAAAGCAATTCCACTTAATATCAGCACAACAGCGTGGCAATAGTTCATATTTACAGATTGTAATATAATTTCAGAGAGCCACAAATTCCTTTAGAAAGCGCTCGTCTATAAATCAACCTATAAATCAGTGTGGGGCTGGAAAGAACACTGAGGGAAACAGGAAAAACAGAGTGTTTAAGTCAGGCAGAACATGTTTGCTCAGGCTGGAGAATTACCACCCAAACAGGACTGCCCATGGCATTTCAAGCCATGGACCTACACCAAGGACTCTGCTCTGAGCAGCAGCAGCAGCAGCAGCACTTTTCCTAAGGCAGAATAATGGCTCAAAACTGAACAGGAACACTCGACCAACCTGTTTTTCACCACTGGGCTTCCTGTAGTTGAGCAGCAGCTCCACAGCTCCCACCACCTCCTTCCTTATGGCGTAGAGCAGAGCATCCCCCACGTAGACGCTGTGGCTCAGCAGCAGCTCCATGATCTCCAGGTTCTCGTTCTCTATGGCTATTAGGAGGGCACTGCGACCCAGAGGATCCATGCAGTTAATGTTGATGTTGTAGTAGATCTCTGCCTCCTGCAGGGCATGTTTCACGCTGGCATAGTCCCCCTTCTCCACGGCACTGAGGTAGGCCTTCTCTTCCGACGAGAGCTCTGCCTCCGCGCGCACGATCTGCAGTGGGATGCGGTCGCGGTACGGGGAGAAGTTGACCTTTTTGTAGTATAGCTGGGCCATTGTTCATAGTGACCAGGCAACCTGTGAGGGAGGAGAACCACGCATCAGTGGCAGCCTCACAGGGCACAAACGTCCCCCCACAAGCTTCCCATCCCTTTCCAAGGTGTGGAGCCTCTAACACCCCCCTTCGTTAAAGGGCTGCCCCAGGGCTGGAGGTGACACCACTACTCACGGTGGTGTCATGTTTTATCTCGTTTAAACACTGTGCCAGTGGTGTCTTTTGTCTGGTCAGAAGCATGATCTTGATGTTTGTGGGCAATCTATCACATGCAAATAGGTGGATTTCTCATCTTTGCTTCATATCCCACTCAAAGTTCTTTTTATTTTCTCCCTTTCCACTGCTAAGCCAGGTCCTCAGCATCTCTGAACTGTCAGTGATGAGAGCTGCTGATTTACACCCTTCTCTTTACAGTAATAGATTCATTTTCAACATTTTTACTGCTTCTTCTCTGCTTCCGTCTCTTAAAACACTCTTTCATTTTTCTTTAATGTTTACTCTTTGACTAGGTCATGGTTTTATTTTTAAAGCTTGCATGTTTTTAAACATATTTTCTCACTCTCCTCATTTATAAATAGGACCTAAAGACAGGCTGATGTAGAAAGCCCCCACCCTTGCTCTCCAAAGGCAGCAATGTTGTTTTGTGGTCTGTGAAAATGAGAAGTAAATCCTGCCCTGGAACAAGCACCACCAGCAACCAGAAAGAATTGGGGCTCCTTCCCACGCCTCAAAGATCCCAGCAGGTGTCTGGGAAACATGGGCTGGGTATTCAAGGTAAGGAAGAAAGGAACCAGGCCTGTCTGCCTCTGCCTGGCATGGACAAAAGATGCCAGGTCAGTGCCAGGGGACAGCAGCAGCTGTAAAAAATTTGGTTTGGGTGACTTATTCCACCTCCCTGCCCGAAGCTCCACAGCTCCCTGCAGCAAATTAGCTGGGGTTTTGGTCCATTTCAGTGCCCTGTCCGGGGGGAAAGGAGGTGCTGATGAAAGACAACGAGGGGCAGGCTGTGGTGGCTGCAGAGGGGACCCGGGGTGCTGCGGTCCCAGCCCTGCAGAGCCCGGCTGCATCTCTGCCTTTCGCCTCCAGCTCCGGAGTGGGTGGATCTGAGCTCCAGCCCAGCTGACACTGCAGAACAGTGGGTGGCTGTAGCAGACAGCAAAGCTGCATCTGAGAACTTCCTGGGGAGCCAGGGATCTGTACCAGGCAGTTTGGCACCTCGGGGAATGTGCTCAGGATCCCGCTCTCCTCCAAGTGCCAGAGAAGTTTGTGTTTGTTACATACCCAGAGATGCTGTCACATTGCTCACATGTGTCTCTCTGCACAGACAGAGCCCCAGAATCCAGTGTTTCAACCTCAAAACACACACAAAGGCACTGGAGGCAAAAGGACCCCTAATCTGAAGAGAAATCATCAATCTATTGGCTTATTTTCTACAGGAACATTATGCCACTAAAGCCTTTAGAACTAAGGAACGATCTCAGTCACTCAAGAGCTTCAAGTTTCAATAAACTGCATGTAGAACCAATTACTCTGATTTTGAAAAGGATTGAGGATCACAGGTCATTTTCAAATTTTATTTTTGAAAATGTTATCCCTCTAAAATCCAGCTAAACCCCACTGAAACACTGACAGGGGACAAAAGGATGCAGCACAGGTCTGGTAACAACTGAGGACCAAAGAGATCTTTGGGACAGTGAGGATAAACCCAAATGGGAAGGGAAATGTTGTCCTTGTGTGACAGTCTGGCTGATGGGAGCAGGGAACACCAACCAGTGGGACTGATGCCAGAGGACAGTAGTCACCATGTAAAGGTCTCCTGGGGGAATCTGTTGGCTCCAAAAAACATGAGGGATTCTGGCAACAAGTGCAGCTGCTAAAGTGGAATTGGATATTTTTCACTGCTCTTTAGTTTAATTGGACGTTTTGTAGATGGTGAGTAACATTTGCAATGAGTTATAACAAATGTCACCTTATGAAGCATCATGCCAGCCTTGGATCCCTTTCCTTCCCAACAGTTCTGCAGGAAGAAAAGGAAGCTTCAGAAATCTTAACTCCTCACTGAGGTCTCATCTCCCAGCACAAGTCCAGTCCAAAGAAAGCTATAGTAATGTTAATTCCTCAAGCACAGAAGAAGCTGCAATAAAAGCAAACAGGAAAGACTCCCAAAATTAATGATCTTCCTGAATTCCTCTCATGCCAACACCTGCATAGCCTGACAAACACATGCTGCTGCCTGGGTTTGGAAATAACTGCAGGCAGGACTAAAAGAAAATAATAAAAACTCTGCTTGGAGTTCATGGAAGATTTCAGCAAAACCTTTATCTGTTGAGCTCCCCTCAGCCAGAGACCCAGCCCAGCTACAGATGGACCTTCCAAACCTGATGCCTTTTGTCTACCGAAATTATTTAACAGAGCATCAGTCAAAGCTGTGGATGGAATGAATGAGCACAAGATCCCTGCTCCAGCTGTCACCTCTCAGCAGCACCAGTCTCCCAGGGGCAGCATCTCTTGGTGAAGCAGACCGTGCTGGGAGGCCCTACAACACTTGTGCTTCCCAGACTGGTTCTGCCTCCTGCTTAACAGTTAAAAAAACCACAAAAATATTGATGAAATCCAGGTAAGAGAATGAGGAGGCAATGCACAGGTGCTGCCTAGAGAGAAGCAGCCATGGCATTCCTGAAAGGCAGCAAAAATAGAAACACAGTCACGCTAAAATTTGGGATCGGTGCAGAGAGCCTGAAAACATTTGTTTTCCATATGAATTCTCTTCACAGAGAGGCATTTTCTGCTACTTGAGTTAGTATTTGGGGCAAGGAAAATTTTTTCCAGCCTATGCCTGACTGCAGATGCCTCAGACAATACACAGTGACTGGCTAATGCAGTGGTGATGGCTGCACCACAAACAGGTGGAGAGAAACAAGAGAAACAGAACAAAGGACCCAAAATACAGGCAAGAGGACTTAGCATTCAGTTTGGACTTTGTCACCTCTCTCCAGCAGAGATGCCCTTCTCCCTGCATTATTAGCTTAAACCTCCAAGCCTGACACCACTTCTGTGGTGCCTGGCACAAGAAATCAGAATTTTAGCCCCTGAAAAGCAGCCACACCTGTCAGGAACAGCTCACCTGGTTTGGGGAAGGAAAGTTTCTGGCCTTTTGCCACTAAAAATCCCATGAGTTGTCACTATAAGAAGTTTTTAGGGTCTGTTAGGAGTTGACCCATATCCCAGTCCTCACTTTACAGACACCACACTCTCCCACACAGCTCTGTCTCAGGGGAGTCAGAATGACCTGGATGAAATGGGATGAGCAGAACTGAAGGGGAGGGAGCCAGAGCCAGTTTACAGCCATGTATCACCAGGCCCATTACAAAAGAGGACCCTTCTGGGTTTTATTTGCTTTGATCATCATCACAAAGCTGGTTCAGAGGTGCAACAGCACTGTTGCTCCTGATGGCTGAGCTCCCTCTGCCACGGAGGCAGCAGAGACTCTGGGGGTACTGAATTTAGCTCCCAGCTGATGTGAGCACCTGACAGCCCGAGGAAATGATCAAACACAGATCCTGGACACGAGATCAACAGCAAAGAGTTCCCTTTCCCACTTGCTGGGACTCCAGACCACACCTGAGAGCAGACAGCAAACCTGCAGGGCTGCCCAGAGCAGGGCTGGGCTGTGCCCTCACACCAACACCAGCAGAACTCTGTGTGTGGCTTGAAATGCCACTTCACCTTCTCTCTCTCCCAGCTGCAGAAGGGTTTTTGTGCTGGAAAAGCCACTTGCACTTCCCAGCTGCATCAGCCCAACCAAAGAGCAGATCCCTTGCAACACATCTTCCTTCGCTGCTTCCCCCCCTGTCCTTCTTGCCAAGGCTGTTTCTTCTTTTTAGTGTTTCAGGGAGAGCATTTTCCTCCTTTTTGCAATTCTAATCTGGACTCCAGGTCTGGAAATCACGGCCTGTGGCTGTGCAAATGGCCTGACTTTCACCGTGCTCACACTCTGATGCTCAGTACTATTGATCTTCTTAAGAAAAGGTTATAAACCTGAGCCATGAATAGTCCAGAAGGGCCACTTAGGTAAATAATATTACATGTACTTAATGGACCAATTGAATCTGTGAGTGGATCCTCCTTTTAAGTGCTCTAGATCTTATTTACTAACAATGCCTGGCTGAGCACAGTATGAGGAAATAAAACTGACTTTGTAACGTTCTGCAATTCCCCTCCTTCTGCAAAGATACCCTCTTGTTCCAGAAAATTGCTTTTTCCATGGAGTTCAGTGAGAACCAGATTACAAACCCAAGTCTCACTGCTTCTCATGATGTCTGTGCATCACACTCACCACCAGAAGCAGAATTTTTTTCCTGATGCCTTTAAATGCAAAGAGAGCCACGACTGAATAAATGTATGACCTCAGACATGTTTTAAAATTATAAAATTTCAGTGACCTTCTGGTGTCTATGGCTGTGTAAATTCCTTTTAGCTAAAGCCCCATGAGCTCAGAAAGTTTATACCCAGCTCATAAGTTATGTAAGATATATCACTGGCTGGAATAAGTGCTGTCCAAAGCTTGCAGGGCCACAGTACAACACAAAAATGAGAAATGGACAGCTAATAAAATTGGGGGTGAGTAATCCACTCTCAGTGCCCAACACAAGAGAAAGGAAGAGCACTAACAGCACATGGGATAAAAATGCAAGGCTGCAGTGGAGAGATGTCCTTAGAAGTCATGGAGAAAAATTCCCTATAAAATGTTTTTCACTCATCATCACTCCAGGCCTAGTTAAGAACATATAAATTCCCTGGGGTACAGCACAGAACCTTCTAACCCAGGAGGAGTTTGCAAAGGAAGACAACCTCAAACTTCAGATTACAAAGTTTACAGAAGCCAGAAGAAAAAAATCCTTTGCCAGTAACACAAAATGTCACAATTTGACTCAAGTCCCAACTGCAATTCTTAACTTCCTGGGGAGGGTGACAATTAACAAAGATAGATGTGTTTGATTTGGAAAGGACAACTCTTTGGTGGAAGTCTCTTCCTCTGCAGAATCAATTGATGAGTCATGACCACTGCATATGGGGATATATAGACATATTTTTATATGTGTGTATGTGCTTTTATATATATATATATAAAATATATGCTCCTTGCTGGAAGCTTCAGCTCTGTATCCTCTTGCAAAGCACTGAGGATTCACCTGGCTCACTGTGTTCAAAGACAAGCTCCCTTTGCAATAGGATGTTCTTCCCTGCATCTCCTCTGCCAGGCAGAGCATAATTCATGGATGGAGAATTTGGGCTGCAGACAGCCAGGCCTGATCAGAAATCTCAAATATTTAGGGCTCCCTCAAGCCTCCTCTCCCCAAGCAGAGCTTCCTGCATGTCCAGGCATGTCCAGGCATGTCCAGGCTGGGCTCTGGGTGCTTTTGGTCCAGCCCAGGGATGCCTGCAGATGGACACTTGCCCAGGGCTGGCCATCCATGGGCTGTTAACTGTGCTAAAATGTCAGCCCAGCTCCTCAGCCACGAGCAGCTCTGTGATAAAAACCAGCTGCAAACCAGCTTTCCCTGCAGCACAGCCAGAGGAGTCACCCCTGCTCCTGGGAGAAGGAAGCAGAGCTGCAGGACCTGCAATGTGAGGCACAACTTTGGGAAGGATGGCAGGAAAAGCTTCTGGTGTGGAGCCAAATGCAGAGCTCCTCTTTGGGAGACAGAGGGAGGGGGAAGTACTGACCCAGCCACGGAATATTTCAGTATTACCTCAATAAAAAAATCAGCCTGGGCTACTAAAATGGGTTAAAATTACATCCTAGTGATGGAATGGCTTCAGAAAACACTTTTAGCTACTGTTATAATAAAGTATTTACAGTCTGCAGTTCTCCCACTTATTTCCACACAGCCATCACGCAGGTGGTAATAAATAAAAATGTTCCATTGTGAGGAGATTTAGAAAAAAAAAAGCCCTGGAATATATTCACAGAACGTATCTTTGCAAATGCAGGCAGAACAGAAAGCTCATTTTGTCTGCCTGACGTCACTGCCCTGTCCCCTACTTGTTTGAGATGAGCTTTGTATTCATCTTCCACAAAAAAGAGATGTCAACTGAACTGAGAAATACTGTCAAGCACGCTGCCCTGTTGTCTTATCTGCTAATGCAGCACTAATGTAGCATGGCATCATTATCATCTCCAGCCTCTGTGTCCACTGCTTCTGTGCCTGCTGCCTGCAATCTCTGGCTGCTGTGGCTATTGAACAAGAGGGGTTTTTTTTCTTTGCCTGTTCCCACTCTGGCTCATCATTTCTTCCATCAGCAAGGTGATCTGGGGAGAGCTGTGTGGACTGTCAGACCTGCCCAGCCCGGCTGGGAGTGCAAATGAACCACCCAGTTAGGAGGGAAAAGGCCAAAATGATGGCACAGTGGCCAGGGAGAGGGAAAGGCAGTGGCAGCAAGCTCTGAACTACCAACAGTGACAGTTTCTCATCTTTTTCTCACCTAGCAATGAGTGGATTTCCAGTGGTTACCAGTTCCTGGTTCTGAACAAGCTCTGCTGGGCTGTTTCCATCAGCACCTGCGTAAAGCAGAGTCAGACCCAGCACCTGCAGCCCCTGCTCTGAGCCCCTCCAGGGTTTCTGTGCTGCAGGAGCTCTGCCTCTGGCTCCCTGCCGGGTTTGTCCCCAGTTCTGTCATTCAAACCTGACTGCAGGTTCTTGGAAGGAACAGGCAAACCCATGTGCTCAGCTCTCAAATGAATGTTTCCCAAAAGCCAGGGCTGTTTTAGACAACACCACGCTCACCTGCAGCACCTTTTGGATATGATAAAGTGCAAGAGCCATGAATTCTCTTTCCCTGAGTTCAACTGCAAACCTGGTAAATACAGAGGATTAAAAGCCAAATTCATTGCACCTGCAGGACTCTGGGGACAGGAAGACAAGGAATCTGTGCCCCTTGGAGAGCAAGCACAGCATTTGCATTTCAGTTGTCTGAACAAATGGGACCAAAATGAGAGCCCTGGGTGTGCAAGGAGCAGCCACCCTGCTCCCACGAGGGGGCTGGTGCCTGGCAGTCACTGTGTGCCTGCACTCTGTGGAAAGGGAACAAACTCCCAGACAACTCCCCTTTCTGAAACCTTCACAGGAGAAAAAGGTATTTTTTTAGGGGCTTCTAGACAGAGGAAGAAAAAGTCTGAAAAATCCAAATATCTGAAGTACTCAGAGTGGGGAGATCACCTTTCCTTCATCAGCTCCAGACAATGCAGCTCACAGTCCCCTCTCCATGCAGCTCCCCCATCACTTTTGGATCCTGCCTACTTCAGGCACATCTCACCACCAAATCCTGCAGTATGAGCCACCCAGATGGTTGCAAGAACTGAGAAAGAGAAACATTTCCACAAGCAAAAGGTCTCTCTGAAGGTGTTTTGGAAGGATGGAGACGGAGCATTACAGATTGCAGGGCAGTCACAGTTTGTCTCAGTTGTGGTTTTGCTCAAGTCAGCCCTGGTCATCACATCCTGGACAAAACAGCTGCCCTGGCCTGGCACTAAGGCAGGGTGGTTTATGGGGAGCTGGAAATGCCATCCAGGAAAGAGAAATCTTCATCGAAAGAAAGTGTGAGGGAGCTCCTCCTGACAGTGATAATAAACAGAATAGTCTGCAGATAAAACAGGGAAGCAAAGCCAAATCCTAGCTCATTAAAGCTAGCTCAGGAAAGAACCTAGAAGTGCAGACTGGACAGTTTTTGGAGACCCACAGAAAGGCTGCAGGCAGTAAAAACACATTCATTTAAAGTGGAAAAATGTTGCTCTCAAGAGTATTAAGCAGGCAAATCCAAAAGACACCAAAGATGCTGCACAGACATAAAGCAGCCTGGGAGAGGAGTTACACTGTTATGCTGCTTCTGGGTGAAGGAATGCACAGAATCACGGTTTTGCTTCCATTTATGCCCTAAAAGGTTCCTGAATAATATCTGCAGTACAGAACTTGCTTATTCGACCCCCAGATCATTCCAATAAAGTCAGAGATTTGGGTCAGAGATTTGTAGGAGTAACCATGTTATTCCTTGATCTTTGCCATATTTACATTGTGCCCTTTGGCTACCAACAATAATAAAACCCTGATCTTTTGAGCCACAGATCTAAAAGTGCTTTTAAAAGGACAGACAACACCCATCCTTGTGTTGTATGGGCTGGAAATCTGCAGCAAAACAGAAGTTATTTGTTTCATCCTTGTGACAGGCAAGTGATAACTGGGCAGGATACCCCATAAATACAGATACAAATATATATTATATGCCTTTATAGCTTAACAGGTGTAACAGATCTCTGAGACAAGCCCAGTGCCAGAGCAATTGGAGTGCAGTAGTTCTGTCCCACAAAAGGGATGATAAAAACTAGATGTGCCCCATATTACCAGGGGAAAACCTTATTTTAAATATCCCACAGGGCTTCTCTGTCACTCACTGAAAAATCTGCAGGACATTATGCTGGAAACCAATTCTTGGTCTTCCTAAGGGGAACTTCTCACATGAGCACAGGATGACTTTTGTCCCCCCTAAGCCCTTTTCTGCAATATACCTTAATGCCACTGCTTTTTTCTTTTTGGATTTCATTTCATTGAGACACTACTCCAAAAAATTTCTCCCATTTTCTTCTGGATTTAATTTTGCAGTTTGCTTCCCTGTTCAGCTAAGTGTTGATTCAAGGCACCTCAGCTTTCCAGAGACATCTGAGGTGAGGGTTTCTCCTCAGCAGAATTTTCTTTTGTGTGCTCTGGGGTTCAGGCTCAGCTGCAGCACAACTGCAGGGGGTTCATGTTTAAATGGAGCTGCATTCTTTTGGCTGCAGGAGTGGGCCTGTGCAAGGGAAATGTACAAATCCACAAATCAGGCTTGGCACGATTTCCCTGCTCTACTTAATGCCGACATTTGCAAGCTCTGTTTTCCCAAACCTCTCGCTTCCAAATTCCTGCACCTGCTAATTTGTTAATTCTGTTTTCACTGAGTTTAGACTTATGTGTTCTTAATTATGCTAATGAAGAATAAACTACTTAAAATATTAACGTTCTGCAAACCTTGAAACTAAAACAGTTAACAAACACCTTGCCCCTGGGGTCTGTCTTCACTGTTGGATCCACAGACCAGCCCAAGGCATTACTTTTTCTTTTGAGGAGATGTCCTGTCCTCCCTTCCTCCCTTCTCCTCCCTCTCAGCTCTCTTCTAATGCACCCTGACTTTCTCCTCTCCTGTCTGACACGTGTTGGGAGGAAGTTAAATGAAAATCACCCCCAAGGTGATAATTACCACTGCTTCTCTTTGCACACCTGGTTTCTGCTTTCCTGGCTCCTACAGAAACCATAGGGCAGACCATGGCAGACATGCCCCAAAATTGTGATTTACTGCCCTTGTGACCTGCTGCACTTGTGATTTACTGAGCCTGCCAAGAAGGAAGGTGGCGAATTGCTTCTCTTACCCAAACAACAACTACCTGCAGAACGTCCCTGCCTGCTCCTTCCTTCCTATCTGTGCACTCCTGATAGAAGCTGTGCTTTTTATGCTGCCAGCCTTTCCTGAACGCCTGCCTGGAGCTGCTAAATCACAGATCACAACGTGTAGGATATCGTTCTCACCATCTCCCCGACAAGGCAGCATTGTTTCTTACAGGACAGATGGTTCACAAGATACTGATCTCTGCCAAGGGAGCAGCACTGCACTGTCTGCAAAGTGGCTCTAAAGTGACTCTGAAAGCAACTGTTTTGGCATTAAGATTGAGATTGAGGATAAACCCCACCAAGGAGCAGGCACTGCAAGGAGCATCACTCTCAGCTCCTATCAAGGAGCTGTTTCACCCCAGGAGAGCAGCTTTCCCCAGGGTTGTGTGCTCCCCGAACTGCTCACAGTCTGCACCACTAGACTGGATTACAGTCATGCCATGCTTGTCACTTCCCTGGGAGTCTAGCCACACTTGCTGGGGTTTATTTTCAGCCCTGAGCTTTGGGAGTTCAATAATTATATGAGAATGTGTTCTTCTGGGGGAAAAAAAAAGGGGAAAAAAAAAGTTTCTAGCCTCTGGGGTGTGAAGTAAAGAGTGTGAGTCACAGAGTGAACTTCATTGATGCAGAAACCAGACAGAAAGTGTCCCACATTCTCTGGGTTTAAAAATCTCCTAACTTTAAGCCAAAGCTTGCAGATTTGAGGAGTGGGACAGAGAGGGCAGAAATGGATTTGGCGGTACCAGAACCACAGAACCACGGAGTCACAGAACATCCTGAGCTGGAAGGGACCCACAAAGACCATCCAGTCCAACTCCTGGCCCTGCACCAAAAATCCCACCCTGTGCATCCCTGGGAGTGTTGTCTAAACACTTCTTGAGCTCTGTGAGCCTTGGGGCCCGTGCCCATTCCCTGGGGAGCCCATTCCAGCACTACAGCTCCTTCATTTAGGGATGCCAGATCTTCTCTGCAGGTTTCTGTACCTCCTCCTAAGTCCTTTCCTGGCTGGAAAAACACCCCAGCACAATCCTTGCAGCACAGGCTGTGTCTGTCCTCTGCTCTGGGAGCAGGTCAGGGCCACAGTGGCATTTTGTACCCTGACTCAAGCCCACACACTTCAGGGGTTGCCTGCTCTGCTGTTTATAAAGCTAAAAAAAGGGTGTTATCACTCACTCAGCACAGCACAGAAGCATCACTGGTGCTCTCCATCCACCAAGGCAGTTCTGTAAGTCCATTAAATCCTTCCAGCCACCCAGCCTTGTTCACAGGGAGAGACAGAGGATCCCTCTGACTCAATCCAATAAAGCAGCCACCAATTTAACACCACTTTTGGCAGAGGTGGAACACGTTTCTGCACGTGCCTGCTCAACAGTCAAGGCCTGCTGAAGCTTCTCTGTTGCAGGACCCCTCCATCAATGCCACACTGAGCCTAAAACCAGCTGAGAAAAGATGCTGAGCACTGGAGAGCTTTATTTAAGCACAGACATAACTGTGGCTGCACACAGAAGTGCAAACAGAGTGGGTATCACCAGCCAGGCACTGCTCTCCTCCTGCAGCTCCCTGCCTGCTGACACCTCTGCTTGGGCAGCTCTGAAAAACACAAAGTACCACCACCCCCATTTCCTAAGGAGGAGACACTTCCAGCTCCTGAGAGAATATCCAGGGCAGTACAGGACCTCATTCCACTGCACACTTTAACCACTGACAGCTGGCAGACTGCAGAGGAGAGCAAAGTCTCCCTCCTGATGCTCTCCCTGCTGGTGTTTTCCCTCAAACAAGGCCCTGGAGCAGCAGATGTGCACTGATGATGCACTGCTGGTCTCCTCTGACAAGCACTGCTCTTTCAAAGCCTCGTTTTCTTCTGGTTTCCTCTTGCTTTTTCATCTGAAAGCTTCTGTCCTCTGAAGGGTCTGAAAATTCAGGTATCTGATGCTTAGACAGCTGCAGGAGTTAGCAGACAGCCTGGAAAGGAACAAAGGGCTCAGAGAGGTTTGAACAGTCCCATCCATCTCAGTGAGAGGTTTAACCTTGGGGCACAGTCACTGCTGGTGACAACTCCAATCCTGATACAGGAGAGGAGATGGAAAGTTACCACTGTGCATTATTTTCCTTTTTAATATCCCTGTATTTTTTTACTTTTTTCCTTACTTCCCTGCGTGGGTGGTGTTTGAAGACACCCCCACCTTTTTCTGCCCCACCTAAAGGAGCTCCACGAATAAAATCTGTACCAGAAGTGAGCTGTGACTGAGGTGTTCTGAGACACAGGGAACAAGCAGAGGATTTAAGTAACTCTGCCAAGTGCTGCAGGGACCACTGCAGGCATCAGGACTCGGACTGGAACTTGCAGCAGCAGCATTTCTCCATCCCAGTGATGGGGCTGACTGGGGATTGCTCCACTGCCTTTCTGGGCAAGCAGTTTTTCATACCTGCACTTCTCTTTGCTCCTCTCACTTGGTTTTAGGGTTGTGTGGCACCACTGGCACTCACCAGCAAACACAACAAGAGGCCCTGCTCTTGATTGCTGCAACAGGAACTCATTCTCTTCCTAGAATTCATTATTTTGCTTCTTCCCCTATTCAATAAATCTCACTGCACAGCTCTCCTCTTCAATGTCAGCACTCTTCTTTCCAGTACAGAAAAGCAGATAAAATGTCTGATTAAAAAGCAGATACAAAGAGCTAAACCCAGCTTGTACAACAAGCAACTGGCACAGATATTTAATGCAGACCTGGGGATTTTTCCCCTTACTCTTTCAGTGGGCACTGGCATAATGACCATGTACAGCTCCATAATTTCAAGCTCTGCAGTTAGCTGTACACATTTCCTTGTTCATGTAATTAGCTGTTAGCATTCTTGAACACTGTCCATTAAGTTTTATTACCCACAATCTCGTTTTCATAGAAGAACAGAAAAAATTACTGCAAAAATAATAACCGTGGAAGACATGTTACATGCATCATCACAAGGGAAAATTGGGACTTTCTTCAATTCTGAGCTGTTCCTAGACAGACTGCATGATTGATTAAAAAACTGAGTCTGATCTTGCTTCTGACACAAATCTAAAATTAATTCTTTGACTCTTTAGGATTACCCTGAATCCCTGCTAGCTTAATTACACACAGGACTTAATTTGGATTCACCAGAAGTATTCAGGGTCACAATTTCCTCAAAAGCAAATTCTTCAGGTCTCTTTCTGCAACTACACTAAAGGAATGGGTTTGTATTTAGTAGCTAATCACCTCTAGTATATGCATGAAAAAAACCAAACCAAAACCAAACCAAACCCAAACAAACCAAAACCAAACCAAACCAAACCAAAACCAAACCAAACCAAAACCAAAACAAAACAAACCAAAACAAAACAAACCCAAACCAAAACCAACCAAACCCAAACCAAGCCAACCCAAAATTCATTTGTTACTCTGATGAACTAAGGCCAAGTTCTTCTCAGAATTTCCCTGTGTTTTTTGAAGTGCCATGAGGGATCTGGTTTTTGGTCAGTGGTACAGTACTTGCAGCCTATCTTTCCTCAGTTTCTTCAGCCTGTTTCTCTGAGATTTCCATGCTCTGCTCATTAATCCCCTTTGCCAGCACAGATCTCCAGTGGGAAACCAGATTCAGCACCAACTTTCCTGTCCTCTCCAGCACTCTGAGGAGCCCTTGCATTTTGTTTTCTCTGCTGGCTCTTGCTGCCAGTGACGACCTCTTTTCAATTCTGTCTAAAATGCATTAGGCCAGTGGGTTGCTGTTTGCTTTCCTCACCTACTTTTGGCCCAGGTCTGGTTCCTTCCTCCCAGAGCTGAGGCTCAGGTCCACCTTTACTGATTTCTGATCAAAACACAGCAGAGTGGATTTTACCACCAGCAGGCACCTCTGACAAGCAGGAGCACAAGCACTGCTCTGGTGTGCAGCCCCTGCAGCCAAGCTCTGCAGAGCAGAGCCAAACAGCCACATTCTCCCCAGCTTCCACACAGGCAGGCATGGAAAACTACAGGCATCAGCCATGCCCTGATTTCAGGTACTGCAGAGTCAGCTGTTCACCTGTTTGGCTCTGTCTGGGTGAGCACAAGAACTTTCCTCCTCCCCACAGTGAGCCAGGGGTGCTGCTGCCACTGCTCACCCTGCAGATCTCAGGGCAAGGAGCTCATCCTCTCCTTTGCCAGCCCTTCTCCTTGCAAGAGGGGGAGAGAGAACTGGTGCAGGTCTTGAATGTCTCCTTTCAATCGTATGCACTGAGGAATTTCTCCCAAAAGACAGAGACTCCTGCAATTAATTCTTTCCATGTCAGCTTAGTAAGGATCCCACATGGACAAATCCAAGCATTTTGTGTTTGTTAGTAATTTGTTACTTGAACAGATAAATTTGCTTTTTCCCCTCCTGGTTTCCCCTGGATTTCCACAGGAGGAGGGTCAGGAGCCACATGGACTTTACCCAGACAATCACAGTGACTACAGCTCTCTCCTCTATCCTGCTTTTGCTCCAAGTTCTACCTTAAAATAACGAAAGCTGCTGCTTGCTGCCTGCCCCACCGACCCAGGCAACTGCTGAGCATCACACCCTGCACCAGTCACTGCTGTGTTTGCCCCCTCAATGCTTCTGTCTGCTGCCCACAGCTCCTGCAGGGGCAGGATGGCACTGCAGTCCTCATCCCATACCCCAAGGCCTTGAGGCTCCAAGTGCCATTTATTCACAGTGTGCAATTTGGAGAGAGTCCAAGTTGCAGATGCTTCTCCACCTCAAGTCTTTATTTTTCCTCCTTGTGCTCTTGGATTTTATTTCATCCCCGAGGTGTCTCAGAACAGTCCACCCTCGCTCAATCATGGATGACTTATTTTCCTCAGCAGAATCAAAGTATTTTGCTAAGGGTATATTCTGTGCCTCGAAATTGGTTTTGGTGGGATTCTCTTTATTATTGCTCAGTTTCCCTTTTTTTGTACTTGGAGTTTTCTGTGGTGCTCTTATTGACAGCAGCACTCAAAGTCACTCTGAAAGTGCTGGGCCAGGTGAAGCAAACAAAAGTGTCCCACTTGTGAGATGCTCTATGAAGCCAAAAAACCTGCTCAGCAAATCAGACTGCCAAAAAACCCATGGATCACCTTCCAGGGGAACTACAGGAGTGAGGGGTCGGGGTGAAAGCAGCTGGACTCCTCCAAGAATTCCCTGTATTTCAGGAGAGCTCCTGAGGCCCCTTGTAAACCATTACAGGATAGGCACACTGTGACTGACAACAAATGTCACCTGGCTGACATTTCAGGTGGGAAGACAATCAAATGTTAGCCATATGCTTCCCAAATTTCTTTCTGGACTTCACCTTTCTATGAAAGAAAATGAGGGGCAGTGACAGCTCTGGGGATGCTGCACTTGTGCCAGAGATCCCCCAGTCTGATCTGCTCACAGACATTTTGAACCAGAGAATGCCACAGACAGCACAGGGAAGCCTTCAGCACACCTCAGGTATGTCCTGGAGAAGGTGACACCACTTAAACAGACACACAGACAGACACACAGACAGACACACACCCCAACCCTCCATGGGGGAAAAACCCAGTATTGCCCACTCTGGTTTGTGCATCGTGGAGCAGCCCCGGAGCCACCCAGCTCCCAGATCTGTTCCTGCCCACGGGGCTGTTTCAGAACAGGGCAGAGCAGTGGCATCTCTGTGGCACTGCTGCAGCAGGGCTGCACTTGCAGAAGCTGAGAAATGCAAAGTCAAGGTGACTCCACTGCACGGAGCCCATCGGCACCGGGCTGGGAATCCTGAGCGAGCAAGACCAGCACCTGCAGCCCTGCAACCACGAAATCCCAGGGAAAATCCTCCCTCCCCACACAGGGAATGCAGGGCAACCTCTCAGGGAGTGTCTGCAGCCTGCTGGGCTCAGGGCAGAGGCACAGAACACACGGAAGGAGCCAGGGATGAATATTGCCTGGTTAGAGGTACCTCCTACATGATATTATTACTTTCCATTAAATTGAACAAAAATACCCGGGTTCTGGAAACAGTGTCTCATTGTAACACCTGGGTGATTGCATGAATAAATCTGTTTTAATTAACTGCCTTTTTTTATAGTAGGCTGTAACAAAATATTGTGAGAAAGTGAGAGGCTGATAGTTGGCTTTGAGATTTCAAATAACCCTCTCTTAATTAAGTCTGTATATATTTATGTGTCATTTTGGAGCACAAAACCACTCAGACCGATCCATTTTTAACTTCTCTCTCTATTTTCTTTTCTAGTGTTAGTTATTAATTGACTATGCTCTTCCCTCACTTCAGCCAGAACAGAGGTAAATTGTTTCAAATGCATTTTGTGCACTCTGAATTTCACTCTGTTTCTGCAGATTCACTTGTCTTGCAGACTCCAGTGACATAACTCCTAATTGCATGGCTAAAACTGAAAAGTCACTATCCTGGACTCCTTCCTGCTTCGTTGCACTCGTGATGCCATTGACTAGACTCTCCAAATTAAAACTCTCCTCCAGCTCAACAGGGAGGGTATTGCAAAGATTTGGGAGCACATCAAAGCATCTCCGAGCACTGCTTCCCGTTTCATGTCTCACCAAGGTGGTCTGGCACACGCTGCTACTGAACTTCTTCACTTCCCAGCCCCAAAAGCTTGCTAAGCTTTGAGTTAAGTCTGTTGCCACCCTGACTTTTGGGCTCCATCTCCCCTCCTCAGCACCCCAAAAGCCAGGAAAAGAGAACAATGAAGGGTTTGTCTCTCTCCGTGCATCGCTGGTGCTGTGCTGGTGCTGTGCAGCCTTAGAGGGAGCTTTAGAACCCAATAAAGCCCAAATATGGACCAAAACAGGAGCATCTCCCCATGCCTTAAACAGCTGTGTGCAGAAATAGGGGGTGGGGTAGCAGGAAACACGGAGGGGGCTCTGCAAAGCCTGTTTTGACATTACCCTGGAGGGTGGAGATGCTCAGGTCGTGGTCTGTTCCTGGTTTGCCACAAACACAAACAGGATCCACTCCTCCCACAGCCACGTGCTGCTGGGTGTTTGTATTTCCTCTGAACTAAAGCTGCGCTTTTCTGCCCCATGAGGTCTCCCCAGCTGCCCAGACCTGAAAGGCACTGCCAGCAGTGCTACAAACACATCCAATGCCAGCAGGTGGCTGGGTTTCCACCAGGAGCAGCCCATTACTTGGTAGCATCCATCAGTTCCCAGGGGTTCACCCATGCAAAGTGAGGTCATGCTCCAAAACACCCACAAAAATGGAGATGCTCCAACTAAAAAACCTGGTATTCAAGCATCCCTTGTGTCCCCAACATTTCCAGTGCACTGAGGTGATCCATCTGGGATAGAAAAATCCTGCAGGAGGTTCTTTCCAGAGTTCATTCCTCAGCTGCAGGACGTTCTCTTTAGTAGCAGCTCTTGAGAAGGATAATTGATCCATATGGATTAAACAAGAGTGATGAAAAACATTAGATTGAGCCTCTGGTTCCAAACCAAGATAAAAAAAGAATGCATTTTAAATGAGGCAGGAGCAGGTCTGCTTATGTGTTGGTTAATTTGGAAACAAACCAGTACTTCTGAGCAGCATCACTTATCCGTGATCCTTCCTACAAAAGACTTCACTGTCCATACTCTTCACTTTTTGTGTCTGAAGTCTCAATTCTTTATGACTTGATTCCCCATTTGGTACTCACAAAGGCATGTTCTGTGTGCTGAGATTATAGAAGATGAATAAAATGGGAATCCATCCGTCACAAAATCCACACAGCAGGGTGGTGCCCCTCACGTATCCACACTTTTAGTAGCACACTGTTCATTTGTCTCTGAGCTAATAAACTGAGCTCAGTGACAGCTTTGTGAGGCACAGCCTCAAGGAAGGAAGAAACCAGGCTTGGACTTCTCAATCTTGCTGCTGTGTTCCTCTTTCCCTGCCTGTAAAATGGGGGGAAATGCTGCTAATCTGTCCTAACTCCACACTAAGAGGCTCAATCCATAAAGCTGATTTAAGCTGCAATGTGGGCACAGGAATAATGCCATTAACATATTTCAGATTAACAGATTTTCCAGAAGTAAACAAGAACCGAAATTTGATTTCTTTCTCTAATTTGATTTTTTTTAACTGTGCATTCTCTTCATAATGTTTAATTTAAGCACAGGAACATGCTCTGGACCAGGACTCAGTGCTGTGTGGATGCTCTCTCTGTGTGCCCCAGCTGTGCCCACTCAAGCCTGGAAAGGGTGAAAAGCCCACCTTTAATGTGTGTAACAGCTCTCACCTTGCCAGCATGACCAGAGGGCACATGAAAAGGCTCTCAGGATCAAGCATCAGTGTCTGGATCAAACAGAACCACATCCTGTGGCTGCCCAATCTCCTACAGGCATCACAGAAAATGAGAGACCAATCCATTAGCTGGCAAAACCACGTTTGGCCAAACATCCAGGAACACCACAGCCATTTGTGGAACCTGAATCAGGGTCTGAAATGGCCATTAGCAACAAAAAAAATCCACATAACCACATTGTTGCTGTGAATAATGGGAGAGCAGAGATTTGACAGGTGTCTGTGGTCTTATCCTGGTTTAAATGTTGGAACAATCAGGCACAGGATCCTCTCACAGCCTCAGTGCTCCAAATTTGGTGGTTAAAGGACTTCAGCCAAGCAGAAAAACCAGATTAAAGGACTCTGAGAGGGGCTCTGCAGCAGGACTGCAGGAATCACACCTGTGACTCTGAGCATCTCCTTGGTTCCCTTCACCTCAGCCTCTCACAGCACAAAACAACTTTTATGGCTTTTATCCCCCATCTGTAACCCCAAGGGCTGAGCCTCAGCTCCTGCCCAAACTTCTGGGCTGAGCCAGCCCCCATTCTGGGAGGGACAGAAGGATGCTCTGAAGAGGTCACTGTCAGGTGTCCCTGCTCCACGCACCCCTCTGGTCACTGAGTGGAAGCTCTGCCTGCAGAGGCAGGAAAAAAACAGCTCTGATGCTAAAAAAGCAAAGCCACAGAAGAGCCCTGAACTGGCCTGCTCTGCACAGGTCAGTGACACAGCAGAGGGATCAGTTTCCAGCTGATTTTTGCAGGAGAGAAAGACTAATCCCAAAATGAATGGGAAGGTCATGGCAGCAACATCACACCTTCGTAACACCCAAATGCTTCACCCTGAATTTTGCTGCTATCACCTGGTGTGCCCTAAGAAAGAATGAAAATAAACTCTTCAGAGGACAGTGAGAACATCTGAAATAAAACATTGTGCTTCATGCCCAGAACTAAACCTTGCTAAAGTCACTGGGAATTTTCTCCATTTCCCATTGCTGCTTCTGTGCTCACAGAGGGGCCCTTCTGTTTCCACCAGCAATTCAACCCATAGCCAGTCCCAGGACTGGTGAGAGAGAAGAGGCTGATTGGAGCCATGATTCCCTTCAGCCTGGCAAGAACTGGAAATTCTGAGAATTTAACTCAGCCTTGAACTGGAAATGTCCCTGAGCAGGGACCAGGCAGAGCTAGTAACTCTGACAAATCTGATTTTTATTCCCTACAGAAAGACCAGTGGAGGTGGCCTGAATCCCAGCCTTTCCTTTTCTTTCCTCAGCTCTCTGCTGAGAGATTTAACTACCAGGCTCTTGGATTCTTTAGATGCTTCTCTTTGCACAAATAATTAAAAACTTTGGGAGCTTGCTGACTGTTATGCTTGAAGTCTGGAGTGACATACCAGGAATCCATAAGATTTTTATAGGGTGAAACCACCCATTTCAAGTTTTGTTCGACTCATGAGTACATTCAAATGGCTAAATCAGAAGAAAACCCAGAAAGATCTGCTCCTCTCTGTGCTCCCTGACCCACTCCAGGTGTATGGCCAGTGCAGATGAACTATTTTTGACTGGAGGTCACCCAGAAACCCTTGTACGTAAAACACTTCTGAGACACCTCTTCCTTTCATCCTCTGCAGCATCCTGCACTTCTTTTCAGCCAAGCCTCTCTTCATCCTTTCTCTTCCCAAACTATTTCAGTCAGCCAGGGGTTCATGTGGCTCCTGTGGACAGCAATGGGTTTATTTTTGGGAGGGGTGCCTACCCTTCCCGATTCCGTTTCGTGCCAGTAGCTGAAGTGATGGCTTGTTGACTGCTGATATTCATACTCCAGTCTTTGACAGCAAGGCTCCCACTCACCAGCTGCTCAGCCAGTTTGATTAGGTTACAGACAGGGTGCAGGAGAGCTGCAGGAGACAGAGAGAAGTGCAGACGCTCCGGGCGTGCGCAGGCGCGGCTTCGCGGGGCCACGGCAAAACCTCTCCCAGCTCCCAGGGTGATCCCAGCAGAGAGCACGAGGAACTCGTGGGGAGGAACTCAGGAGAGCTGGGAGGTACCACTCCAAACCTCAAGATGCCCAGGAAGCCACAGACAGGTGCCAGAACATTTGCCCTAGCAGCCCATGAACACAGAGCTCTAGGCTTAAACAGAGATGTGCACTTTAAGGCAGAAGTTCAGACCTTGGTTTAGCCCTTGGATCTGAGAAGCCTGGAGCCCTTTTCCCAGCTACAGAGCATCTCCCTGGCCTGGCCTGGGCTTGTGCCCCTTAAATCCACAGCACAGGGGAGGGACTCGGGGTCTGTCTGGAACAGGGACGTGGCACCTCTCTCCTCTTGTGCATCCAAGGTGGCCACGGGGGATCAGCCAGGATCTCAGAGGAGTTGCTCTCCCTGCCAAGGAACCAGGAGGCTCCTGGAGCACAGGGCTGTGTCTGGGCAGCCCTGATCCCTCCAGCAGCCCCTGTGGAGCCCCTGGGCCCAGTCAGCTCCAGAATGGCCCTCAGGGACTCTCCTGAGAGGAAAGTTGGTCTTTGTTTTCTTGGTGAAAAAATGGGATTTTGCAGCAGAAGGAAACTTTTAAGATTCTTTAGAGGCTCAGTCTGCTCTTCCCAGATGAGGATCCCCTGATGCTATTAAACAGGACAGAAAGATCTGGGGAAAGGATTTTCACCATAGCCCCTGCAGGGACTTCACATCTTTTTATTCAAACATTCTCCGTGCTCTCCTGCCCTCTTCCACAGATCAGATTTTACTTCCTTTGTCCACATAACCTCTTCTTCTCAGTTAGAAAATCCCTCTCTTGCAGCAGATGCTTCTCTTTGCATCAGCCTTCCCAGCAGTTCCTCAGGGACCACCTCACAGCCCCGTCCCTGCAGTCACTGACCACGTCCCTGCTTCCACCTCGACCTCCCAGGAGGAGCAGGTGACAAAGCACTGACATCCCAGCAATCCTTATTCCTCTTGTTCCTATTATGAGCAATTTTAGGGCATTAGGATGATTTTATAAGCCTGGAGGTCTTTCCACCTGGAAAGTTTCGAATACCCCAATACACATAATCCAGAGATTTCCATTAACTGCAGCTCCAGGCTAAGTAAGAGATCAGCACCTCCATTTCATAATGCAGCACAAACCAGAATGAGCAGGACACAAATGCTGAATGAGAGAGACAGGAATTATTTCATCTTGCTGTCCCAGCCAGAGCCCTGAGCCCCAAATGGCTTCATCCTCTCACTTCTTTTGTCAGTCAGGCTTCACACAATGAAATTCTTGCAGCTTCCTATGTTAATCCATTAATACCTGTGAGATCAGGCTGAAATCTCTACCCTGGTTATCATTCTGGAGCCAAAATGCCCCATAAACACTATTCCACGGGCTCTGTCATCCCCTCTCTATTTTACTGAGCAGAAAGTGAACTGCTGTTTCAGCAAGCTGGGAGTGTCAGAGCTGGGAGAACAAGGAATGGATTCAGTCCATGCTCCTTCTATCCCAGGATGCCACCTCAGGTGATGGGCAGCAGTCTGGGTGCCCTTCTGCACTCTCCCTGCATCTGGCAATTTCAGGGAGCCAGGGGTTACACCCAGACCTTCATCTTTCCTGTCCTCTCTCTGTGCCTCATGTTTTTCAACCTGCTTATGCTTCTGCCCTCCACAGTATCCTGTGGTAATGAGCATTACAATTTAATTAGCAGGCATGACAGGGAACCCATCTGACTCTATTCAGGTGCTTAAGCCAGCCTTTCCCAAACAGTGAATCAGATTGCTCTCTAAGGATGCAAAAAAGGGATGCAGGACACGTGAGAGGGCCCAGGAAATTGCTTCAGTTCTCACTGGAACATGTTCACTGCACGTGAAGAGGGAGAGAGAGGCAGGGAAGGGAGAAGGGAATAAGGACAAAGCAGCTTCCTGGCTTGAATCCAGAGACTGAGCTGAGAATAAATAAAAATACGTGTCTAACGAGCTCACAGAAACACCCATAATTCCCATTAGCAGAAACCATCCTGCTGCCTAAGCCAAGGCTCCTATCACAGCCTCTGTGACCAACATGATATAAAACCTGATACGCTCTAAAGAAAATTTTAAAAATGGAGAAAATGAGGACCCAAGTCTGGCTGTTACTCAGACACTGAGAGAAACACTCTTTGTGTCTCCAGTTCCTGCCCTTCCCAGCCATCACCTCACAGGAAACACTGCAAGGGTGCCATACCCTCAGCCACACCTCACTTCTGGAGTACTCACTGCTCTCCAAGGCAGGGAAGCTCAGGAAGAACACAACTTTTATGTTGAAGAACTCCACACAACAACACAGCACCCTCTCTCTCTGCTGTGATGATGAAAGTGGCCAAACATGATGCAGGTTATCCAGCAGAGAGCTGATCCTCCTGCAGCAACAGACCAGCCCCAGCTCTCCTTATTTCAACTCTGGATGCCAGCACATGTCTTGCTTCCCCAAGAGGGAACTTAACCTAACTTACCCTGAAAACACACTGGAGCGGAATCACTCTGGCAGCTGAGAGGAGCAACAACCCTGCCCCAGCTTTCCAGCCACTGCAGATCCCTCACACAGGGACAGCTCCATCCTCCCCTGACTTCCAACTGCGCTGGGCCTGGGCATCCAAGAGGGGCTGGCTGGCAAGATGCTCTGTTGCAGTGATTTGTGCTTCCTGGCCATCTCTCCTGGCAGGGAAACCAACTGAGAGCAGCCTTTGCCTTGCTCTGATTTAGTCCTTGTCTAGCTGAGAAACCCACAGATGTTTAAAAGCCACTGACCTGCTCTGGTACTTCTTAATCTGAACCCCACGCTGGGTCTGGAGCCTTCTGCAGTTATTCACATCAATTCCATGCTGCTCTCCAGGATTTCAGGTTCAGAAACTTTCAGGAATCATTTGCTAGCTTGTGCTATTTTTTTTTCCCCAAACTGGACATCGTAGAGACCACCACCCATCCCTGGCAGCACTCCTGTCTCTCTGGGACAGGCAGCACACCTGGTTCCCAGCTCTGAGCCACTGAAATGTGCCAAATGCAGCTGCTGAGATGAACCTGCCCCCCCTTGTACCAGTCAGCCCCAGCAACTGCAAAATTCTGCTCCTGTGCCATGCCTGGATTCAAGCACTCACTCCATACAGGTGTCTCTCATTCCCAGAGACAAAAGACCCGTGGCAAATCCAGACCTCAGTTTTGGATGGCTGCATCCTGTGCTGAACCTGGTGATCCTTGCTAAACATGAGTTCATAAATGTCTCATCCCACAGGTTGGCTTTTTTCTGCTCTTCTCATGTTTTCCTCCTCTAGCCAGAAATGATTTACATGTTTGTTTACTCTGAGCTACATTCATCTGAGTCATTCAGCAACCCTCTACCCACAATCATATTACAGCAAATTTGGAACTGGAGTCTCAGGGAGTGAATATTATGCTGTTGTCAGGATGAGAGTAGGGGGGGCATATTCTGCCACTGGGTTTCAGGAAAAACTGACTTTTGTAAGGAACATGCCAAAATCCAACAGCCTCATAATCCTCTGCGTTCTGCATTTCTTCATAAAGAAGGAGAAAATCCAGGCAAATAAATTACCCTATATTTACACCAGTTACAGTGTAACAATTAGTAGGATTTGGCTCATTTCGTACAAATTACACTACTGTACTTGTAGGAATAATCTATTCTGTTTCAAACTAATTTTAGCCACCCTTGAGTGCTCTTCCATCTGTTGTAGGGGAAAAAAAATTATTTGCACATAGCTATTGTGAATTTTCTTCTCCAAGGTATGTTTTCAAGAACTACATCTCTCAAAAAACAACATAATCATATTATTAGCAAGACTCATAGCTCAGCTGACAGTACCTTGTCTATTAAATCCACAACATAAAAAGACCTCAGAATTGACATCCTAAGGATTTTTTTTAATGTTGCCTGAAATAAATCTTTGCAGAAAGCAAGCTGATCAAAGAATTTTGAGCTTTTCATTACCTTTAACGCAGTTCTAGAAGCTATTCAGAGATTCTACCGAAGCAGAAAGAGGTTATGAAAAGTAACAACACCTTTTAAAAAAAAAAGTCACAAAACCAATGAGATTTCAACACACTACAGTGAAAGCGATGCACATTAAAACAGAAATCATTCCCTCAGAAGCCCAGCAATAAAAATAAGGAATTCTGTTAACGTTCTGTGCACTCACAAGATATATTAAGACTGATCAGAGGTTAGTCTCAAGCTCAAGTTCTTTTCCATCTGGTTTCTCTTCACTGCTTTACAAGAAAAAAACAAAAACCAACAACAAAAAACAAACCTAACCATCACCTCGACCCTTTTCTTTACTTTTCATGCTGGAAATGTACTCTGTAGCAGCGTGTGAGGCACAGCTCTCGCACCGAGCTGACCGTGCATCGATCCCTGCTGTGGCTCGGGATGAAAGGACACGCGGAGGGACGAGCAGAGCCCCACCGCAGAGCCCCGGGCCAGGGCGTGCCGGGGCCAGGGGAAGCGTTTTCCCCTCTCCATCCACCACTCACACCTTCAAGGGTCTGCGGCTGGAGCCCTGCTTCAGCTGGTAGTTACTGCCCAGGTGAAATGCAGCGAAACTGGGAGCGAATACTCCTGGCCCGAACAAAGAGTGACACGTCTGCCAACACCCAAACTGGGGGTGCTTCTCTGCCCTTTCTCGAGAAACAACACTGGATTTCCCTACGAGGGAGTATTAGTCAAAATCCCAGTTCCTTCAGCCTGCTTTGGAGCTCCCTGAACAGGCATTTTTCTACAGTTCCCATAAACTGCCTAAAGATACCGCCTGAACTTCTGAAAAGCATTTTTAAAGCAGCAATACAGTAATTTGCATTTGCACAGTACCTGCCTGGCTGAAAAGTGTTTTCAAGGGCTTCTGAGCGGCTTCACGGAGCCCTGGGAAGCTGTGACACAGGATATGCCAAAATTAAGGAGAAGGCAATCAACACCGAAGAAGACCGAGAGCCTTGCCCAGGATCAGGCAGGATGTCCTCAGGAAAGAAAAAACCTTCTCAGCTCTCCCGTGGGAACAGCCACACACAGACACGGTGGCCACGAAGACAATCCTTTCCCCAAAAATCTTCCCTTCCAGCTTGGATCCTGGTGGGTGCCTGTACTCGGGATATTCCGTGCTCCTTGATCACCTCTTGCATTCTGCACAGGGCACTGCATTACATAAGCTTGCCTGCACGGAGATGCACCGGGCACAAAACTTAGGCTTTACATCTGACCGGCAGAAAGATCAAATATTTTTTTTTTCTTTTTTTACAATACCATGGAAAAGTTGAGAAGAAGTGATCAAACAGACTGGGAGTTCAAAGTGATGCTGCTCGAGAATGCAAGACTTGGTACGTGACTGTTCAACCATGTTACCTTAGAGCATGGAGAATTTAATGGGAGACTCGCACATTACCATATTCATAACCATGACTAACAAATCTGTTGTCAATGCCACCAAAAATATCACACAAGCAGAATGTTTTTATACCAAAGAGACCACTGAAGTCACGGCTCCATAGTAAACAAATGAACTTATGAAGAGTCTTGAAAATCAGCCCTTTTTTCCTCTTTTTTTTTCCCCCCTGCGGATTTGGAGACACTATAAACTGCGAGATGCCTGGTAGTTCAAAGAGGGCTCCATAGAAGAGGCATTTTTCTTCTGCAAGCATCACAGCAAAGAACACCCCTCCGGTATCCCTGTCACCTTTCCCGTGCCGAGGGCACGTGGGTCACCCACACGACTCACAGCCAGGTCAAGGGCTGCCCGAAGGAATAACAATTTAAATCGGCATCCAGCCTGCTCTGCGAGGGTGCAGGTGGGCGCTGCGTGCTCTCATTTAGGGCAAGGGCAGACAAAATCCAGCACCGTCCCTCGGGATGCGAATCCCGGCGCTGCCGGCAACTCCCGTGGAGGAGCGCGGCCACGCATCCCGTCCAGTCCCGCATCCCTCATCCCTCCCTGCTCCGCATCCCTCCCTGCTCCGCATCTCCCTTGGCTCACGCATCCCCCCCGGTCCCGCATCCCTCCCTGCTCCGCATCCCTCCCTGCTCCGCATCCCCCTCGGCTCACGCTTCCCTCCCGGTCCCGCATCCCTCCCGGTCCCGCATCCCTCCCTGCTCCGCATCCTTCCCGGTC
>VZRX01012898.1:0-23741 GCA_013398075.1 Notiomystis cincta | reverse complement strand
ACACACCTCACAGAGTGAGGCACACACCCCACAGAGTGAGGCACACACCCACACACCGACACACACCCCACAGAGTGAGGCACACACCCCACAGAGTGAGGCACACACCCCACAGAGTGAGGCACACACCCACACACCGACACACACCCCACATACACCCCAAGACACCGCCCCACACAAACCACATCCACCCCCCGAATACGCACCCCCCTCAGGTGCGGGTTCAGCCGCACCTCACCCACTCACCCACATCCATCCTCCATCCACGCCCTCCCGTGGGTGCAGCACCCACACACGCTGGTTTGGGTGGGACGGAGTTAATTCTGTGCCCAGCATGTGGGGCAGGGCCGTGCCTTGGGCTCGGTGCGAGAATGGTGCTGCTCGCAGCGCGGTGTTGCGGCTCTTGCTGAGCAGGGCTCACCCCCAGCCAAGGGACTTGGGTGTCCCCTGCTCTGCCCTGGAGCCGGGACAGAGCAGGGCCAGCACAGCCACCCTGAACCGCCCAAGGGACACCACCGTGTCCTGCCCAGAGTGGGGGACGGGCTGGACAACTGTCAGCAAGCAGTCAGTGACTGTATTGTGGTGCATCACTTGCCTTTCCTGGAGTTTATTCTCTCTCTTTTGTTATCTCCCTTTTCATTACACTAGAATGATGATGATGATGATGATCATCATCATCATCATCATTATATTTTATTTTATATCAATTAGTAAGCTGGTTTTTTTTCAGCCCACAGGTTTTGCCTTCTTTCCAGCCCTCCACCCCGTCCCACTCAGGTGTGTAGAAGTGGATGGCTGCATCCTACTTGGTGGGCTGGGCTTACACCCAGACACCCACAGACCCCTCACACCCCTCAGGGCCTGGCCTGGCCCCCACCAGCCTGGTGCTGTCACAGGGAGGTTGAACCTGAGTGTCCCAGAGCCCTCAGCACCTCCCAGCACAGCACTGGGTGACACCTGGTCCAGGGACCAGCTCTCCTCCTGAACTCTGCAGCCATCTCAGGGCTCTGAGTCCAAATCTCCTATCAGTTCCCAGCCACTTTGTCTCATGGATGTCAAAGTCTGGCAGACAAATGGGCAAGGCTCCTAAATCCTTTAAAGGCAGACTGAACCCAGTGAATTCCAGCTGTCACCTTCTCCCTGGCCAGAATAGCTTGCCTATTGCCAACCAAAGGAACTTTTTCTCCTTCCCTTTCCCACTGACCCCAGCAGCTCATCCTGGGGTTCACTTCTCCCCTTTCTGCACCTCAAGCTGAGTGCAGGACTTTCCTTAGGCCAGGAGGGAGGAACTGACCTCTGAAAGGAGCTCACCAGGAGAGAGGCCACACTGATCCTGCCTCCACTGTCACACTGTGACATTCCCACATGGGCATCATGGGGCATCATGATCCATCATGGGCAGGACCACACCCATTGGGAATTCTGTCCCCTGGGGTTCTGTCATGGCCACAACATCAGGACATTGAATTCTTTTCCCTTTGCAAGCACCATAACTGTTACAATGAGCCTTTCCTACACTTCATGCTCCCATCCTGTTGCTCAAGAAGAGCCTGTAACTGGCCTTGTAGACACATCAAACCCATATCCTGCCCTTTTAATGATGAAAATCATTGCCAAACTCCCCTAAATTTTGCTGTGATGTTTTGAATGATACATGCTCACGCTCTGAATTTGCTCTGCCTCACTCATGACTCCCTTGAGGGAAGAGTTTACTTGCTACAGCCTGTGCACAGGGACCACTTTGTGTGTGGCAGAGATGCAGCCACCTGTGAGGAGAAATGCTTTTATGGGGCTTTAATGGGGCACAAAATGGGGCTTTAATGGGGCACAAAAACGTGACACAGACACCACCAGGCTCCATGGCTCAAAGTTCCAGAGCCCACCAGCAGCCTTGCCAGGAATGCACCACCTAAATCAGTCACAGCATCAGAACAAACTCTTCTTGCCCTGCAAACAGCACTGGAGTCCACTCAATATTTCATCGTGCAAATGTTGAGCTGCCCTCCCTGTCCTCTGAGGTTCTGAGCTGTGCTGGGTAAATAATTCACAGCAAATCATTTATTCAAAACTTCTGCCTGCGTGGTTTTTTTGTGTCGGTCCAAGAACACAAAATTATGTTCTCCTCGTTCAGATTCAGTCAACCTGGGTTTGGGTTTGAGATCTGAGGGCTGGGACACGTGAGGGGGCTGCTGCAGGGGCTTCCCTGCTGAGCACTGAGTGGGTGCAGTTGGCTTTGTAAATGACATCCATTTGTCCCTGTTTCAGTGGGATGAGCTGAGTTTACTGCCAGGGAACAGCCTTGAGCCCAAGGAAAGAGTCCATTTAGCAGCCAAGATTAGGTTCAGATTACAGGCAGAAAACAGTTCTAGTGAGACAAAAAAAATTAAAGCAAAAGCCCCTGGTTATTGTGTGGAGACAGCACAGGAGGGGGCTTCTCCAGCCTTCCCTCCTGAGTGGTGCCATCAGTGTCCTGTCCTGTGTCCTCTGCAGGATTTTTATTCTGCTGCCTTTTACTGCAGCTCCTGGCCCTGGGTTCTGCCCAAGAAGAGACTCCTCCGAAGTGTCCACAGTCTGGAAGGGCAAAAGTTTGATTTCTGCACGTGTAAAAGGGTGTCAGGCCATCCCAGGGGGGGACAGGAAAAGCTGATGCCTCCCTGTTTGCAGGGGAACAGGGCAAAACTGCAGCAGGGAAAGTTCACTCAAAAAGCAACACAGAAGTGCCCCAAAAATCCCACAAATGCAGGTGGTTAAAAAGCAGTGTCATTTTTGAAACACCATACCAACCCAAACTCAATTTAAGAGGCTGTGTATGTCTATCCCATTTGGGAATTCCTTTCTCTGCAGCCACCTGGACCAAATTAACCATCAAGGACCAGATTTCCATGTTCACCAAGCTCTGGCAGTGCATGGTGTCAACCAGAACAACCCATTTTGTGTCACAAAAGCTGTCTGGTGCCAGTAATCTCAAGAACAATAATGGGTAAAATGGGCAGGATTAGTTATTTCCCATTTCTTTACCAGAAAGTGGACAGTTGCTGAGCCCTAAAAATGGAAAGGGGAGCAGTTATCCTTAGAAATAAAGCCTCTGGAAAAATGCCTTTTATCTCACTGAAAAAAATGTGTTTTCCTTCATTGTGCAGAAAGGCAGATTTTGCATATTTTAATTAGATCAGCTGAAAACTTGGGGAAAAGAGAAAAAAAAAGAGAACCTGCTTTGCTGTCAAGCTCCTTAGTGAAGAAAAGTTCTGAAAGTTCAAGAACTTGGAGAGAACTTTAAATCTCCATGGCTAAAAATAATCCATCCCTTAAGAAACTGCCATAGATTTTTTTTTTTTCATTATTTTTTTTTTTTCATCATCGCTGCCTTAGATGACTTCAGGTCATCAGAACATGGAAATTAAAGTAGGAAACTGGAAATCTTTTTCTTTTCAACTTTCTGGTTCTTCTCAGAATCTTTTTGCTGCAAACTGGGCAGCAGGCAATCCCTGCAGGGCTGCCATTCCACTTGGATTTGCAAGAAGTGGTGCAGCTTGATGAAATCCAGCTTGACAAGATGTCTGGAGCTACAGCTGGTGGTGCAGGCATGAGCAGGACATTTCTGTGCCTCCTTGCAAGTAGTTTTAATTTTTCTCTGGATTCCCTTTATTAGCATTATTTGAGATTCTGTCGTTTTTGCTCTGCTGAGCACACACGGAGCAAACACCCCAGGCTGTGCTGGTGGCAGGAGGGACAGCCTGGCCTGTGACAGTGGCAGAGCCTTGATTCACCTCAGGGGAGCATCAGGCTCCAGGACTCACACCTGCTGCTCCCACTGAGCTGCTCAGGAAAATCAGTTTAATTCCTCCTGACCTTGCAGTGGGTCACAGAGTGACAGAATCAGCCAGGTTGGAGAAGATCTCTAAGGTCACCCAAGCCAGCACCGTGTTCACCACTAAACCACGTCCCCAAGTGCCACCTCCACACAGCTTTTGGACTCTTCCAGGGATGGTGATCCCAGCACTTCCCTGGGCAGCCTGTTCCAGTGCTTTACCACCCTTTTGATGGAGGAATTGTTCTTAATATCCAATCTAAACCTACCCTGCTGCCACTTTAGGCCTGTTCCTTGTTAATTGGGAGCACAGCCTGACCCTCCTGGCTGTCCCCTCCTGTCAGGGACTTGTGCAGAGCCACAAGGTCCCCCCTGAGCCTCCTTTGCTCCAGGCTGAGCCCCTTCCCAGCTCCCTCAGCCTCTCCTGGGGCTCCAGGCCTGTTTGTCTCCATGTCCTTCTTAGGTCCTTCCCCAGAGCATTCCCATCCATGCCTCCCTCCTGCAGATGTTCACACCCCAGGCAGTTTGTCTGTCCACACCCAGCTGGGCGTTTTCTGACCCTGAGCTGCACCATCTCAGAGCTGCTGGCTGCTGCAGGAGCAGGGAGGGGACAGGTGACCTCGGGGAGCTGTCACTCCTCAACAGGTCCCTGCTCATTATTCTCATTACTGCCATCCCTCCCTCTGTGCACACAGGGGGTGATGGATCTGCCCCTGTGCCCCTGCTCCCTGCACCCACTGTGGGTCCTCAGAAATGTCCCAGCAGTTCACCCCACTGAAAAGGTCACAAAGGAAGCAAAGGCCTTGCCCTGGCAATAAATCTCCTGGGAAGAGCATGGCACACAGTGCCAGGGGACTGCAGAGGGCTTGGCAGCCAGGAGCACTCAGGAATGTGAGAATATTTTGTGTGAGACCGAAGGAGTTTAATTCCTACTTCCCACAATTCACCTCTAATTTTAGCCTTTAGGGACAAATACCTTTGAAGTGTCGCCTTTATGCTCTCTCGCCCTGGAAATCTGTCTTCAAACTTGGCCTTTTCCTTAGTGTGCAATTATTAATTCTTTTTAAAAGAGAGTTTTGGGTATTAGAAGGAAATTCTTTAGCTCTGAGGGTGGGGAGGTATTGGCAGAAGTTTCCCAGAGAAGCTGTGGCTGCCCCTGGATCCCTGGAAGTGTCCAAGGCCAGGTTGGAGCACCCTGGGATAATGGAAGATGTCCCTGCCCATGGCTGGATGATCTTTAAGGTCTCTTCCAACCCAAACCATTCCAGGATTCTGTGATTCCACCTATAATTACTCCTGAGCTGGGCATGCTTACTTTGTATTAAGTGACTGGAGCTATTTGACATTCCATCACCACCTTGTATCATTTTTGCCATGTTTAGTCCTTGGTTCACAGGCTTCCTTTCCCCAGCAGCTCCGAGCCACCCTGAAATCTCTCGACAGAACTGGAAACTTAGTGGCAAAGTCATTGCTTTCACCCCAAGTCTGCTGCCAGATGTGTGAGAGGGCAGCAGGGAGGGTTTGCTCCCAGCTGTGCCTGCAGAGAGTTTATTCCCCCAGGATCATATTCCCCATCCACAGGGTGAGCCCAGGGGAGACCCCAGAGGCCAGGCAGGGGTGGGGATTTGGGGTGCAAACTGCTTGAAGTGCCAAAAGAAGGAAGGTGGTGCCTTCTGTAGCAGCCCAGTGCTGTAGAAATAACGAGGTCATTGCAAATCCACAGCTGGCTCCACGTCAGACACTCAGCACTGCCAAACCAAAGGTGTTTTGGAGGGGGTCTGCTGTGGGGGGTGGCTGCCAGGTGATGTGGACTGGAGAGCTCAGCCAGAACCTCCCAGACAATATCTCAAAATGCTGTGGAACCACAAAGCTCTATGCTGTGCCTGTACCAGTATAATTTATATCTATCTATATATATTTATGCTGAAAATGGATGCAGCACCCCTGTATTCAGTTAGGATTTGCATACTGGGGACATCAAATCCTGTGCCCTATCCTTCTCAAGGCTCTGTTCAGGCTGAGCTAGAGAAAAAAAAAAAAAAAAAAAAAAAAAAAAGGCAGAAAACCACACTGTGGATGCAAGGAGAATAAACATCCTGGAGAAAATCTTCCAATCTCTGCTGGCAATCAGCTCCTGTGCTGGAGCAGAAGGGATTAGACCCCTCAGAGAAAGATAAACTTCTTCTATCTGACTTGGTGGAGAAAACTCTCACTTTACAGATAAATCTCCCTGTGTGCCATCTTCAGGGCTGTTTATCCTCTCTGCATCTCCCAGGCTAATTACAGGCAGTGGCTTTCTTTGTGTGCAGTGTCCTGCAGTTCTGAGCATTGTGCTCTTGGTTTTTATGTGCCACGAAAATCAGGGACTCAGGAGAAGTCTGCAAATGCAGAATTTGCAATAAAGGGCTGATGAGTGTCCATCCTTCCTTCTGTGCATCTGTTTCACGTTCCCAAACTGAATCATTCCCATCTTTTCTCTCTCCCCCTCAGCAAGGACAGCGTTTTTAATTCAGGATTTTGTCTTTTCATCTCTTCAACCCCCGAGTCTCTCATACTGAGGCAGCATCGTGGTCATCCTGGTCCCACCAGTAAGCCTGGGGTGCCCCTGCAGTTCTCACCTACAGCCAGACTCTGATATCATTTATGCATTGAACCCAAGCAAAATATCGATTTCAGTGCTGTTTCTCATGATTTACATTTGTGTAACAACATTGATCCTGCTAAAAATGTCCATTTTCTCTCCAATTTAATGGAGACACAATTCTTCATGTGGGAATAATTCTGTTTGGCTTTTAAAACTGGCTGCACTGGGGACTGAATTTACCAGGTTAAAATAAACTCATGAGTTTGCACAATCCAGACTACAAATTACTCTTTGGGAATAGGAACCTCTTGCTTTCCTGTGGCAAACTTTTACAGGAGGAGTCCATTCAGTCATGTTGTCATACCTTACACAGTTATTAATGAGCTCAGGGATGGAGACAGAGTAGAGGGGTAATACACTAATGATCCTTTATTGATTTTATTGCAAACCTGCAGGTGTCATGGGATTTAAAATCACCTTTGAGGACCAAAAAGGACCATTTTTGTAAGGAATCAGCATCTATCTGCAATTTCAAACCACAGTGTCAAAATAGATCCTTTAGTAGGAGCCTTTAAAGTAATTTCCTTTGCTTGTGCAAAGCCTCTACTACTTTGCTCTTTGTATTTCTACCCAATATATTTTACTGCCTTCTTTCCTTTTTGTGACCCCATTTTTATTTACAGTACAGCCCTTAATTTAGTAGTGCTGACACAGTTACATTTGCAGCAATAGCTTCATTACCATATATTCATGAACAGGGTGGTTAGGGATAGTAGCTACAAAACATGACAGATTCATTTGCATTATTAGCATTAACATGCTGCACAAATGAGTTTGTGTTTGGGAAGGAGCTGTTTAATGGGGCTCTCTGGGTTCCATAAGAGCCCAAGACTGGAGGAGAGGGGTGAGCTGCCACCAGCACCACACTGGCCTGGAACCTCTGCAAATTGCACTGTGATCATGCTGACAGATGGTATGCAATGCCATTTTCCTACTCAGCAGAAAATGGAAAAATATAATAAAGACACGGCAGAGATTAGAGTCTTTATCAATGAGACTTGAAATCTAGTGCACCATATGCTTGGTATAAAAAGAAACATTCATCTGAAAAAATTAAAGCAGAGCATAGGCTGAATTTATCTGTTACTCTTTGTAGGCTTGGTGGTTAGGTTTTAATCCATAATTTTAAACATGAGTGTAACTGCAGGGAGTGATAACGTGGTGCTCCAGCATCTTCCTTGCTCTTGAGTAGCAAGTCCTGCCCTGCTCTCTAAACCAGACTCTCTGTGCTAAGGTGATTTGGGCAGCAGGAAAGGAGCTGGTGCTCCCAGACCTCCTCCCCACCCTGTGACCCAACACCCTGGGGCAGAGGGATCTGAGCCAGCAGAGCCTGACCCTTCCTTTGGCAAAGGAACCTTCAAACATCCACAGCCAGGGCTGGTCTTCCTGCCAGGATTGTTGTGGCTGCTCTTTACCAGGTGTTCTTGGTGGCAGCACATGAGGCTTGCTGAGTGCTTGAAGTGCAGCCCGACAGACTCTGATTCATCCCTTTGAGTTCCAGGCAGGGATAGCCACCATTCCTGGTAAAATGTCAGCTGTATGGGAAATCCTGGCCCACCACTGCCTGCACAGAGAGAGAGCTGCAGAGCTCAAATCACTGGCACACTCAGGTGTGTGCCTGATGCTTGGCACAGGAAAAGTCCCACTGGAGGTGCTGCACTTGCTGGAAATCAGGTGTTTTTTCTGAAGAGCAGCCCCTAACCTGGAGTAGGGATCAGGTCTGAGGGAAATCAGGTGCTTTTACTGTAGAGCAGCCCCTAACCTGGTGCAGGGGTCAGGTTTGAGGGAGCAGGGAAGCCAAAATGCTGCTGGAATTCTCCCTGGAGGACATGAATTCTGTTTATGCCATGAGATACAAGTGGCTGGGAAGGCTAAAGGCAGGAAAAAAGGAATGATGACTCTGCTCTCACTGGGGCAAGGGGACATTTCCCAGCCTTGGTGGTGAATTTGCAATACATAAAACTGATGCTTTGGAAATATAACCATTTTCCCCCTCTCAACCCTTCCTGTTAGCTTGTTCTTTGGGGTAGGCACCAGCCTGAGGAACAGCTTCTTTCAACCACACTCACATGAGAGAGCAGGAATTTGTTTGGAACAGGTAGAGAGGCCATCCAGCTCATTTTCATTCTCTTCTGACACTCCACAAAAGACAAGAGAGATGTTCATTTTTCTTATTCATCCAGATGAGATTGCTGAGAGAGCAGGGCCATAAAGCCCCCAAATTGTACCTGACTGAGCCCCAGCAAGGCTTCATCACAGACAGTGAATATGAAGACACTTACAGCACAGCTTGTGTGCAAAACTGGTCTGGGGGATGAGTTTTGGGTTAAAAACCGAGCTTATCTGTGTTAAGAAACACTGAGGTGCTGGGTCAGTGCCTTTTCGAAGATCACTCATAAATAATTTCTCAAGAGGGCACATCCAAGGCCTCAGTGCTTGCAGTCAAATCCTGCTCACACCTGATTTCTGTGGCATGATACTAAAGACATAAGTGCCTTATCTACATCAGGGGTCTTATCAGTTTAAGCCAAATTCCCTTGTTCTTTTTTTCCCTTGAATCAGAAAGGCCTAAACACTCAAAGACTGTAAATCCCATCATTTCTTGCCATTTTAGGTCCACACTGGATATGTGCAGCACGAGTGAGAGAGGCTGTGGATAAACCCTTCACTCAGAAGTTGGAAGTGTCCTCACTGGATCAGCTGGAGGTCACTCCAGCAGCCAGGAGAGACTGCAAGGGGCAAGCAGACAGCAACACTTTCCTGGGAAATGCCCCCAGACTCCCACATGCAGCCCTGGCACTCCCCAGCCCAGAAATTCTGTCTTTGAGATCCCTCAAGGATGTTTTCATTCTTTAACTTTCCCCTGCTTAATTTTGAGCTTAGTGATCTTCTAGCACCCCACAGCATCCTGTGGCAAGGACTTCCAACGTTCACTCACATTTTCTCTTTAAAACTCTTTCCTTATCTGGTCATCTGCTCGTGGTCTGCCATTCCTGGAGTCCTGATTGACTCCCACACAGGCAATCCCAGGACCCTGGATGTTCCTGGCTTTAGGATGTGTCAGCAGGATGCACTTGTCAGGCTTGCAAAAACATTCCACTGGAATAAGGCTTGGTCTCTGTGTTCCCAAGCAGCAAAAACTCACTATATTACTCAGCAGTATATTCATGCTATAAATACACTTCTTTTTTTTTCTTTTTTTTCTTTTTTTCTTTTTTTTTTTTTGCATTAATTCATGCTTATTTACCACAGCAGATAACAGAACTCTGGGCTCAGATCCATGCAGCAATAAAAAACGACAGAAATTTCTCCCAGATTATAAAGATTTGTCATGTTGTCACTACGTTTATTTTCTCCATCTATTTCTCTCCTTTCTGTGCATTGCTGTATGCTCTTCAGGGCCCTCAGGGGAGGAAAAGAGGGTATTGTTATGAAAAATATAAGGTTTTTTTGATTAAAGGATACAAAATTAATTTGCTTCACAGAGCCTGGAAGCACATTATTTGACAACTGTACTTCAGTGAACAAACACAGCACACATGGCCAAATTCATCATGTTGATCACCAGACCCTGGCCATTTGTTCCCCAGACTGGGGTGTCTCTTTTGCAATTAGAGAAGGTGAGTTTGGTAAAACACATGCAAACACAGGTGGTTTTCTTCACTAGCTTGCACAGGGTTAGAGGAGTGGTGTGGCTGCAGCTCCCACTGACTGGGAAGGGCACTGGAGCACAGCACTGACCACACTGGGGATACTGGACACCACAAACACCACTGCTGGACACTGAACCACCCCACTGGTAACCCCAAACTTGGGTTTAGTAGCAGGGTTTAGTTCAGGGTTAGGTCCTAATTAACCTGCAGAGATCAGAGGAGTCACGGTGGTTTTCTCTGAAGACTTTTCCCATTTAAAGGATGGGAATTGAGGTTCTGGATGGACTCCAGGGCATCACCACTGCCCTCATGCTGGTCCACATCCCAGCTAGCAGGCACTGCACTCTGGGCTTATTTTGGGTATGTGATGCTCTCAAAACAGAGCACAGCCAGTCCTTGGGCAGACACCAGCTGGGAAAGAAAGCTGAAGACAATGTGCTTTTTTGGGTGTTTATACAGCAGAAAATGGGGGCAGAAATCAGTGTGGCTGCCCTGCCCTGGGAAGGCACATCTGTACCGTGCTGTCCCTGTGGATGCAGCTCCACTGGGACATCCCCTCGATGCACAACAGTTACATTGCCTGCTAAGCCTCCCTTTTGCTTTGTGGTTTTGAGTGCAACAAGGAAGAGCCCAAAATTACTCACACAGGCAGAAATGTCACTATGGAAACAGGGAGACAGTTTAGCCTAGTTTGGCCAGTATTGACAGAGCTGCTCTAATAACCCAGAAGATGGTGAGACCCTGGCTGTCTGCAGAGAGCTCCTGAGGAGCACAAATCCTTGAATCTTCTAAAATATCTATATATTGGGCCAGACAGACATTATCAATTCCTTCCTATTCCCATACCTGAAGGACTTTGGGAGTGCCCAGCTGGGATGAGACCTGAGCCAGCCTAGTGAAGACACCCTGTATTCCTGTGCCAGCCTTTCCACTGCACCAGCTGTGTCTCTCTCTCCATCAGTGTGTGTTTAGGCATCACATGATGTTTACACACACACAGAGCGGTTCAGGTCTGTTTTCTGCAGCCCCAGCCTGGGCTCAGGATGGAGAGAGTCCCATGGCACTTGTAAGCACAAAACACACTCTGCTGGAGGGCCAGCAGTGACTCCTGCCTCAGCAAACACATCCTGTGTGTACAGCACGACTGCCTCTGTCAACCTGAGTGAAAATAATGTTATAAAAACAAGCTGGATGAAATCCTGCTGCTTGTGAGCCCTGGAGAGAGAGAGCACATCCCCATCTCCCTTCTCCCCATGATTTATTTGCCTCCACTTGCCTCAAACTGTGCAGAGAGCTTTCAGGAAGCTGCTGCTGTAACCATTTTTCTCTGCAGATGTGTTCTCTGTGGGGTCTTACCCTGTAGCCACTTGTCTGAAAGATGAGCATGAGGAGTACAAGGAGATGAGACCCTTCCTGCAGATCAGCACAGACTCTCCCTGCAGATCAGCACAGACTCTCACACCTCCTGTGGTATGAAACCAATTAAAGTTGAAAATACAATTTGAAGCAGTAAGTAATTTTGCATTGCCAGTGTTTTAAATACCTTCCAGACAACTCTGTACCCAGAGAGAAACTCGGTGTGGCATCCAAGTGGATGGTCCCCAAAAAATGGTGAGTGGGAATAAGCTCCCAAAGACCCCCTTAGGGAAATTTTGGATTGTTATTCCTGCCAAAGGTGGGGAACATGCTCAGGGCTCCCACCAATCCCAGAGACCCTCAGCTTGAGCCAATTTCCCTGTGGCAAACAAAGTAATGAGTCTGATTGGGATGGTTTTGCTGTTTTTATTGCTTTTTGGGGCCAATTATTGGTGAAGAAGAAAAAGAGAAGGAAAAGACAGCTTTTAGCTGGGACATCAAATCTTCTCTCTCCAAGAATACCAGAAGTGCTTGGTGGCCCCAGAGCTCCTGAGGGAACCTGTCCCAAACTTGCTGCCTGGGAAGTGTTTCCAGCTGTGCTGGGAGCTGCAGGGAAGAGCTTCAGGGGATGTGTTCTCACCTCAATCCACGAGCCACACCCAGCTTTAGCTCGGCCTTGGACACAGACCTTGCTCCAGTGCCACCACCCACCCCTGAACACCAAGAGGAAGCAAAACCCTTCTGTCTTGTCAAGCCTTCCCCCAGCTCAGGGCAAAGTTAACTGGCTGGGATGGTTTTTGTCATTCTGTCCATGGAAGCAGCTAAGGCAGTGCAGGGGTGGGAGCTGAATTTGGGGAGAGGAGAGAGGGACACACACACTCCCACCCTGAATTCCCTCAGCAGGAATTCGAGGATGCTGTAGTACAACCAGGGAGCTGTGACCAAAGGTTGGCACCATTTCAGAAAGGCATGATTTCCTCCAAAAAATTATAGATTTTAAAGATAATTAATTGACCCATTTCAGCTTTTGCTTTTATTCTTTTTTCTTTTATCTTTCCTCAGCCCATCATTCCTAATCTGTAGCTGTGTCATCTTTTACACAATCACATTACTTACAATAGGCAGCTTAAAAGAAAATTAATCCTAAAGAGTCGAATCTCTCCAGGTCCTTTCTGGGCTCGTATTTCTGATCTGATCCATTTTTTCCATGCTGCTCAAAAGCACTGGAAACAAATCTTCCTGCAAATCACTGCCTCCTTCAGCCTGTGATTCCTCTTCTATGATTCATTTAGTTCTGTATAGGAAATAAAATGAGGCAAGATGATAATTTTTTCCCCACTGAGGCAAGTTTATATTGGGACTTCCTGGAGTCCAGCACTTCTTACTCTTCTTACTCTCACTGTGTTACTACTAAAAACACACAGGAAAGTGAACTGTGGAAGAAGAGCTGTGAAAAATGCGAGGGATCTGCCAGGTTTCTCCATGTTAGGAAACACAGGGGCTTTGTCTCAGGCTGCTCTAGTAAACAGAATGTGAAATGCAGAGTGAGAGATGGAATAATCTCCCCTACACAAGATAATTTCTGTGGGAGGAAGACGTCTGCACCGTCAGTTTTGTTGAACATGTTCTCCTTTGCCTGCATTGTGCTTCCCAGCCTCGAGTCTCAGAGAGATTCCCCGTGGAGAACACTGGAGTGAAAGACTGAATCAAGAATGAATTAATTGTGCTCAGTAATTGCAATGCTCACGTTACCTGGTCCTGAGGAGCAGTGGGAAGAGCAGCTGCTGCTCTGCCCTGGCTCTGCCCCTGCTCCCTGCAGCCAGGGAGGAGCTGAATGTTCGATTTCATGCTTTTTTCAGTCCCCCAGCATCTCGGGGAGCACGTGAAACCTTTGCTGATGCCAAAGTGTTCCCTGCCCTGGGATGAGCCTGGGCAAAATGCAGGGTCCTGCTGAGCTGTGCCAAGGTCTCCTCTACTGCAGAGGCACTTTGAATTTAGCCAGGAAGGCTCTGCTGAAGGAGCATCATGTTCAAACTGGTATTTCAGCACTGACATGTCAGAACTCACCCCTTTTCAGCTCTCCAAGGCCCTTTACAGACTGGAGGTCACCCTGGCAGCTTGACCTGATCATCCTGTCCTCTGGTGACCCCTCCCATCCCAGCCTACCACGGCATGGAAGTTGGTGGCTTTAATTTAAGACCCAAGCAGTGCTGTGACAGCTCCACTCTCCCACTAAATATCATCCTTGGATATTCCCTGCAAAGAGGTGCTGTTTCACAGATCAAGTGCTCTTCAAATTTCCAAGGCTCACCTCCTCTTCCAGAAAAGTCCCCAACCCCTCAAAGGAGTCTTGTGCCCATTGACTTTCCAGCACATTGGAGAGCAACCCATAATGAACACAGATTGTCAAAAAAGTCCCAGGGGGCAGCCTGAGTGAACATTTTGGCTTTGGATGTAGAAGTGCCAAGTCAGAAGACAAGCAGATACCCACAACTCAACTTTTCTGATAAGAGCACAACTTAAATGGATGTCATCCCTATATATTTTTAGCTTTTAATGTGAAGCTTCACCACTTCAAAATTAACTTCACATCTGACACATAATGATGTGATTGTTCATCACATCTTTGATTCTGCATTAGCTGTTGGAATTCAAGACTCTTTCCCCCTCTTTTTTTGAATGCCTCAATAACAAAGTTCACTTTAAAAGTTGGCGTTTCCCATGCGTGTGTAAAACTCCCAGGCAGCTCCAGAGCTGCCTCCTGCTCTGAGAGCCCTCCATGAGTTTCTGTAAACTCCACAATATCTCACTGTCATTCCAGCTCTAGCAGCAGGTGCTATTAAGGGACATAAAAGATGTGAACATAACCCGCGGAGGAAAGGCGAGGGGAGCTCGTGGTGCGGAGCTTTGTGTGCAGCAGGAGCCTGACAAGTGGTGGGTGTTTGCTTCTGGCACGTTCCCCTGGCAGGCTCCTTGCCTCGAGGGCTGGAGAGTTGTGGTATCACTCTTGATGTATGAATTGGAAATTTTAATCCTTTTTTTGGTTTTTTTTTTTTTTTGGGTGGGGGGAGGTTTTTTATGGAGGAAAAGGCAGAGTATTCCTGGTTGTTTAGCAAACAGATCTCCTGGTGTTCCCAGAGGGGAGGGAAAGGAAATCCCTAATGAGCAGGAGTCATCAGTCATTGTCACACAGAATCAGCTGGGGTGTAAAGGCATCATTATCATGTCAGTGTCATCCCTGGGCTGGGGGGAGAAGGTGGTGACAAAGTCAGAGAGTCCCGGAATGGTTTGGGCTGGAAGGGACCTTAAGAGTCACCTCATTCCACCCCCCTGCCATGGGCAGCCTCCCCTCCCACTGCACCAGGGGGAAGGTCTGGGAAGTCAGACCAATGATTTTTACTGCAACCTGGAAAACTTTTTCCCATGTGGTAAACTTGGAACAGAAAGAAGCTGGAAAAATTCCGATTTTAGATCCTATCTCTGAGTTTCACTGGATCTGATATATCCCCGAGGCTCTGGGCTTGGCAGAGCACAGGGTGCTGATATTACCTGCATTTCCCAAGTGTGGGATCTCTCCTCTGCAGTTGCATTTCAGACATACAGCGAGATAAAAAATTTCTCACTGGTTCTGTACACATGTATGTGTGTATATGCAGATATATAAATATAAATGTATATGTATATGCACATTTACATTTTTATTTATATTTATATTCATCCACTACTACTATAAATCTAGAGCACTATCTCCCTCTAGCCCATATTTAGATAAAGGGCAAAAAACAACCTGGTTTTCACATAAAGGTTTGGGTTGGAAGAGACCTGAAGGATCATCTACTTCCAAACTCCCTGCCATGGGCAGGGACACCTTCCACTAGACCAGGTTACTCAGAACTCCATCCAACCTGGCCTTGGACACTTCCAGGGATGGGGAAGTGTTCAGCTGTTCATTTCATCCTGGCAGCATCCAACAACAGAGGCTTTGTGCCTTTAGGAATTTTCTGCTCTTGGGAATGCAAGCTACAACCTAAAATACTCAGAGGAATTAAAAACATAAAGGCTGTGGAGTTGTAAAGTGAAGGAAGGAAAACATCAGTTCACTGGTAAAAAAAGAAAGAAGGATTTATTTCCTATTTCCTTCTTGTTACATCATGGATAATGTCAGTGAAGGCAAAATGCAAATGGTAGAACAGAAACTCCCCCTAAATCAGGATTTCTCACCCTTTAAGGGCGAGAGCAGCTCCCTAAATGAAACCTGTCATGATTTTGGTGTAAGAACAAGAGAGTGCAGAGGATGGCAAGAGATGTTGGTGCAGGTGAGGCAGGAGGTGCTCTGAAGCTCGGGAGAGGATGTGTGCTCTGCAGCCAGAGGGTTGTCAGGAGACAGGGATGGGGCTCAGAGCTGCTGGAGAACACTCCCCTGCCTGCTGTGCAGCCTGTCCCCTGGGCACAGTTTGAAGTAATGCAAAGTAGGCTCTGGAGGAGATAAATTACATTATTAGCTCTTTCTGACTTACTGCCTCGCTCTGCCTGGAGATTGCTCTCTCCTGGAGAGGGATTTGGAAGCTTCATCCTAAGAAGTTGGGGCCACAGAGGGTCTGTGTGGACACCTGAGTGTTCCAGCACTGTAGATGTGTGCACACACTCACACAAAGGTACTTGGGCCTCTAAAATGCAGAGTGAACACTGCCACAGAACCACATTTTTGCGTTTTCTTATGTTTGTTATACAGAGGACAACAGAAACAGGGAAGGAAGCAGGGGATTTTTTGCTCCAAGCAAAATAACTCCAGATTTGACATATATTTAGCTGGGGAAAGGCAGAATGACATTAAGAAAATAATAAGAACAGAAAAGCAAAAGCCCATTTTTCAAGTTAATTAAACAACCACAGCAGCCCAACTTTTGGTAGACCCCTTTGAAATGCACAGAGTTGTCCCTCTTGCTTTAAAGCTGACTGCAAAGCACATCCTTTATCTTTACTCTCCCAGCCACCTGCTCTCTGCAGATGAGTCCAGCTGCAGTCCAAGGAATTGCAATAAAGCCCTGCAAGTGGAGCAAGGCAGGGAAAAGAGGAGGACTCCATGTCACACATCCAAGGATCTCCTGGCACAATACAAGGAGTCAATCACAGGGTACCCTGAGTGTTGGTTTGGAAGCCCCAAATAAAAGTTGCCCCATTTTACCTGGGCAGAGATGGGTCCAGAGCCAGCTGGGGTGTTCACAACAGGGATAAATTGTCATTTTCACTGTGGCTTACCAAAGAGATCCATTCAGTGCAGTCTGTTTGATGTGAGGCTTTCCAGATGCTCCTGCTGTGCATTAATCACTGACAGAGACCCTGAGGATGGCTGGGACAGCTGTGTGCTGCTGAGGCAGGCAAAGAGGAGGAGCTGCTGTGGACAGCTGGAAGGTTTCTGCAACAGGGGTGGGAGCCACACTGCAATTTTTAATGTGCTTGTGATGCAAGATCATGGAATTGCAGAGGGGTTTGGGTTGGAAGGGACCTTAAAGATCATCTTGTTTCACCCCATGGGCAGAGACACCTTCCACCATCCCAGGCTGCTCCAACCCTGTCCAACCTGGCCTGGGACACTCCCAGGGACGCAGGGGCACCCTGTGCCAGGGCCTCCTCACCTTCACAGGGAGGAATCCCTTCCCAATATCCAATCTAAGGCTGTTTGCAGCAGTTTGCCTCAGAGGGCAGTGGGTGGCACTGAGGTGAGGGTGTCCAGCACAAATGGGTGCTACACACCACCAGCATTTGAGGGAGCAAAGTAGAGCAGGTCTGGAGCTCCCTCCTCCTCCCTGGAAAACAAGAGATCTTCATAAAAGCAGAGATTTCCTTCTCTTACTCACAACTTACAACAGCACTGACAGCCAGGGCAGGGGGCTGGAGACATTTGGGAGCTGGAGGAGGCCCAGGGAAGCCTGGCAAGGTCAGAGGGTGGATGCTCTGGCAGGACTCAGGGCGCTGCTCACAAACGTGCCCTTTATCCAGGTGGCTGAAACTGCAGCTTGGCAAGACAAAATCTGCATCATCCAACTCCATGAGTTCCAGGGAAGGAGGCCAGAGGCTTTCTGGCTGAGTGGATGCACATTCCTGGCCTATAAAATATTTGGTGGGGGGAATATGGGCTTGGTAGGGCTTTTTATGCATTCTGGCAACAGGTTTTTTTTTAATAGGGTCACTACCCAGAATGGCTGTATTGGTTTTTATATTGTAATGTATATTCTGGAGGTATAATTTGCTGGAATTGTCACATTTATGGGGAAATCAATAACATTTTGAAAATTCTTTAATGTTTTATGTCACATGTGCTGCTTAAGTAAAATAATGGGCTTTATCCTCATTTACCAAGAATTGTACCTTCATATTGAAACCCAATGTTTTAAAAAATTCATTTCCACATCAGATTTGAAGGTGGGTATTTAATATATAGATATTAAGGGTTTTGATTAATATCTTAGTTCCCTTGTTCATAGAGCAGTGTTATTAATAATGACAAGGGAAAATGGAGGCATTCTTTCAGGCAGGCTTTTAATAGAAAATTGTATTTGAAAGTTTATCTTTCAAACTAACAGGCATTTCATACAAAAAAAAAAAAAAATTGGTTAGCTTGCAGCTAGTTATCCTACCAAAAATCTCTTGCTCAGGAAGGTTTTGCTGAGCTAAGGGCTATTTCCTTCCTCATTTCTCCAAGGAGCCAAGGGCATCTCAGCAAATTCTGCTGAACAGAGCATTGACAAGAAATGCAGATTGACATTACAGCCCAGAAAACCTCTACAAGCAGCTGTCACAGCGTGTTCTTATTATCAAGCCTCATGTTTTATTGTCACCAAAACCTGGATGAAATCTTTATGGCCCTCCATGACAACAATCCTGTATCAAATGGGAGGCTCCTATTCCCAGACCTAATGAGCCCTGGAAGCTGCTGATGGCCCCAGGCAGAACATGGCCTGGGATTTCAACAACATGGAGTTTTGATAGAAATTTTGCTTTTTAGGTGGGAAGAAGGGCACATTTCTGTGAAAGAAGTGTCTTTGCAGAGCTGGGGAGGGAGCTGGGAGCTCTGGGCTACGTGCTGCTCTGGTGGTCAGAGGTGCATCAGGCACACAGCAGAGCACATGGCTCCTTAATTGGCTGCATAAATAACAATATACTCTGAGAGTGCAGACAGCCCAGCTGGGGGCTGAGTCTCCCCCAGAGCCCATCCTCACCAATCCACTCCTCCGAGACGCCTCTTTTAAAGGCAAAAAAGTCCAAAGCCCTCCCTTGCCAAAAAAGTTTGAAACTGGCAGGAACCTCTCTCAAATCCCTTCTCCACAGCTGAATTCCCATATCCTCCCAGCAAGTGCCTCATGTGCTGTGAACGTTTTATTGGCTCCTTCCCTGGAGCAGCCTACACAGGCTCCTGCCCATCCCTGCTGGCTCCTGTGCCCTGGGGAAATGTGCCTGGAGACTCAGCAAAACCCACACCAGCTCCCAGCCAAGCCACCTGTCCCATCAGTTAAACACAGGCAGGTGAAATTCCATGGGAGCAGGATGGGAAAATAGCAGAAAATTGCAAAAAAATGCTATTTTTTTGTTGTTTCTCTCTCAGATTTTCTCTTGCTGGACCCATCCTGTTGTGCTGGATGCTGGAGGTGTTGCTTGAGCAGCTTCTTCACAGGGGTGCTGCAGCCCAAATCCCAGCAGCTCATCCTTTCCCTCCCCAGGGAGGGAAGCAGGCTCAGCAGCAGAATTCAGTAAAATGAGGATTTTCAGCCACACTGAGGTGACTGCAGCCAGAAGGACCAGAGCAGAGATTTAATCAGGGCAATGTGCTTTTAATTTGCTTTTTTTTCCCCCTTCTTTATAACAGGCCCACTGAACAGCCTGGGAAGAGAAATAATTAATACATGAGGCCTGAGAGCAGCCTGGGTAGCAACTGCAAAAATTTCATTGAAAGCCAGGTTTAATTGTGCCTGCCAGCTCCCTTCCAGCAAACTGCTGCCACACCAGTGCTTTGGAGGGAAAAGGGAACCATTTGTGAACAGCTTTGATGTTTTGGGCTTGCTCAGGCTGCCCCGGGGGGCATTTCTTAGAATCACAGGATGGTTTGGGTTGGAAAGGACTTTAAAGATCATCTCATTCCACCCCTGCCATGGCAGGGACACTTTCCACCATCCCAGGCTGCTCCAACCCTGTCCAGCCTGGCCTTGGACACTGCCAGGCATCCAGGGGCAGCCACAGCTTCTCTGAGCACTCTGTGCCAGGGCCTCACACCCTCCCAGGGAGGAATTTCTTGCTGATGTCTGATCTAACTGGTGGTTTTCTCTCTGTTGGGGAGCCACAGAGCTTCTCTGCCTCAGTGTCTGAGGTGATAAGATGCTGGGGAAGCATCGATGTGGCCTGAAGGCAGAGCAGCACAAAGCTTTAAAGGAAATAATGACCCAAGAAAGGCCTTTTTCCAAGGTCTTTCCACAGGCTTGGAGGAAAAAGCTGATGTTCTCTTCAGTCTTTATGAAAACTTAACAGAGTCATTTTTCTGCAGAGCACTGAGGGTTTTGTGTTGATGAAAATCTAGAAGGTTTTGAACTCCTTTAAAAAATACTAAATTCCCCATCTCCCTTTCTGCAAGCCAAAGTTACTGGATGCACTCAAATGAGATTCACCAACATCAGGCCTCTGATCTGTATTTTATGATGAATAAACTCACCTTCAAAACCCTCCTGGCTCTAGGCAAGCCCATAGGAAGAAAACAAACCAGCAGAAATTATTGCCTTCTGATAGTTATGCCATCATTGACGCAATACTTTATTAAAATGATACCCCAACAGTGCCTTTCCAGACCTTAGGAAGGGATCTCCCATTGCCCTGCCCACTCTGCATTTGCCCTGAAAATTCTCTAAAGTCTCTGGAGCATTTAAATCATGAAAGAGAAGAAGGAGGCTGGGAGCTGCTTGTGCTGCACAGAGAATGTTGTTTTTCTTTGCACCATTTTCTTCAGATGCTCCCCCTTCAATCCCTGTGTTTCATAAACTCCCTGCAGTTGTGCTGGAACAGAAATCAGCTCCCAGAAGACATTTTAAGAGTAAATGGTCCCAAATTTCCTGGCGGGAAGCTGTTACCAGTAGCAGAGCAGCTTTTAATGCCACGGAGCAGGGCTGCAGCTTTAACTCAGGGTGAAGCTGTGGTTGGTGTGAGTGAGTGCAGCAGCAGCTCTGTGGCTGTGTGAACACTGCAGGAGGCACTGCAGGAGCTGCATTTCCCTCTGGTCCCAGAGGAAAAGCAGAAGCTCCCCCCTCCAAGTCTTTAATTAGCGCCTGGCTAATGAGAAATCTGGGTGTGGAAGCATTCCAGCAGCACAGGGCAGAGTCAACACTCATCTCCCGATGCTGGGTCCTCCCAGCTGCACCAGCCCCACCACTGCTTACTCCTAAACCATCACAAGAATTGGCACTTTGGGATTCTCAGTCAGGGCATCCCCACCAGCCCTGCTGGCACCGTGCTGGGGCTTGACTCAGGCTCTAAACTCAGACTGGGAGGGGAAGACCAGGACAGGGAGCACCAACTGTGCTGGCAACCTGCAGGCAGATGCATCATCCAGGGAGGAAATAGCATTCAGTGGTGAGTCTGGGGACGTGGTTCCAAATTCCTCTGTGCTGCCTGAGCTCAGGAACCGACTCTGACAAATGTTCCTGGGTGGCATCAGCTTTTCCCACCATCCTCAAGCCACTTTGTGAAGTGTTCCCTGCTTTGGGTGGGCATCAAAACCCAGAGCAAGGCTGGCTATTTGAAGGTGGTGAATTAGAGAAGGAAATGACAGCAGAGACCAAAAAAAGGAATTTTTGAGCAAGGTGGTGTTACCTGCAAAACCCAGGTGGGACCTTTCCTCCCCCGCCTCTCCCAGTGCAGTGAACAGGCTGCTGTAACAGCAAGGTGGTTCTGTGCTCAAACTGAGCTTTTTAAAGCAGGAAAGAGCTGCTCTCCACCTTCAGGAGAAGAGGGAGGTCAGCTGTCCAGGTCACACCGTGAGGCTTGGCAGGGACAGCAGCAGATGAGGGACCTGGGCTGCCAGGTCCCCAGCCAGACTCTCGTCTCTCCCAGCCAAACTGCTCATGACTCAGTCATTTTTTAACATTTCCTTCTGAACCTGCAGCAATTCTGAGCTGTGGGGCTAAGGACAGTGTGATCCCCAGACTCAGAGTCTAATCAGGTTTTTTCCATTCCTAAATTCTCGGGTAGATTAGAAAGTCATATTTGTTGTCATATTTAGGTTCATTAGTAGCCTGTCAGATAAATTCTCTCTGATCCTGCTGATGACACTTGGTCAGGCTCCAGCTCCAAGCAAACCACAACGCTGCTGGGGGCTGCCTGTGTTACTCCAGCCAGTTGTCAGCAGGAGAAGAAAAATCATTACAGATTTTGTCACTGTCATTTGGTCCAGACTGGACAAACTATGGTGGAAACTTCAATGTCTCGTGAAAACTGTGAGTGGCATTTGCTGGCTTTTCCTCTCTGTGCTCTTTAGAACCATCTCAGAGTTGTTTTGAGCAGCAAGGAGTGGAGTTGGAAGGGCAAATGTGATCACAGGACCTTCATCTGGGCATGGGGATTCCTGTGTGAGACCGGATTTAAACAAAAAGAAGAGAAATTTGGATTAGATATTGGGAAGGAATTCTTCCCTGTGAGGGTGCTAAGGCTCTAGCACAGCTGTGGCAGGACTGTGGCTGCCCCTGGATCCCTGGAAGTGTCCAGGGCCAGGTTGGACAGGGCTTGGAGCAGCCTGGGACAGTGGAAGTGTCCCTGCCATGGGCAGGGCATGGAATGGGATGAATTTTAGAGTCCCTTCCAACCTAAACCATTCCATGCTTCTGTAATTTAACCATCAATATGTGGTTGCAGGGAGACAAAATGAGAGTCAGAAATTATCAGCCCCAAAGTCTTCTGCCTTTTAATTTATTTGCAACCAACGAGTGTCTTGTCTTTACAACCCTCTCCCATTTTAAAGAGCATTTTGGCAGGTTTCCACCCCCTAATACCATATAGATAATTCTCTCACAATGTACCATAGATAATGCAATTAGCCTAGACTTTCCATAGACATGTTTTATATTATCTACTTAAAATAATCCTGTTTCCTTGCTGTAATCTAATCTAGCTGTGACTTGGTGTGCCCTAAACAAGATACATGGTTGAAGACAAGGTAGAAATAATAAACAAGAGGAGGGGAGGTGCTGTATTCAGTTTTCAACTGAGACACGATGGATTTGGAGTGGATTCAGTGCTGCATCTGGCTTGGGTGGTGTATGTGTGTGACAGGGAATATTTTAAAGGCATTGCTGATCGCAGAATCACAGAAATAATAAAGCTGGAAAAGATCACTCTGAGATCACTGAGTCCAACCATGAAGCTGACACTGCCCAGCATTAAACCACGTTCCTCAGCACCACATCCACACAGTGCTTGAACACTTCTAGGGACAGTAACTCAACCACCCCCCTGACCATCCTGTTCCAATGCCTGATCACCCTTCCAGGTGAAGAGATTTTAATTCTCCAAACCTGGGAAGATCAAAGGAAGCTGCTGGAAGGGTGTGAGGGAGCCAGTGCAGCAGCTCATGGCTTTGGGAAGAGGGCAGTGGAACCTGTGGATCTGAAGGGTTAGGGCTGCCTCAGAGGCATGCAGGACCTGCCAAAGTCTGGAGGAAACAAGGTGGTGAACAATTCACAGCCTCAGCCATCACCTCTGCCCTCCCCTGGCTGGTCCAGCTGATCCTGCTGCTGTCCAGGGCGAGTAGAGTGCTGAGCACTCCAACGAGGAGCATCCTCCAGCAGCTCCTTGGCACTGCCAGAGCACAGCTTTCCCTTCAGCCCAGCTGGCACCACGATAAACACAGCTCCACCACCCCCAAAGCACAGGAAGGGCCCAATGCAAAGCAAAACATTAGCAGTTATTAGTATTGGAATAAGATTTAATGATATGATTAGCAGGTTAAATAAGGATTGATGGGGCTTAGCTGCCAAGCTGGATGTGTTTGCTGTGGGAAACACACAGTCCCCACATTTCATGTGCTGGAAATCCAAGTGATCCTGTGGAATGTCCTGTGCCATACCCAGGAGCTCCCAAGGGATGTGGAAAACTCTCCCAGTCTACACCACAGAAGAGGTTTGAGGGGTTTTATTCCTGTGTCATCCTCCAAGGATCTGTGTGCTGCAAAATTAATTTACATTTGGATGAAAACCTGGATAGGTTTTCAGTATCTATCAAAACTGCGGAAGGAAGGAAGGAAGGA
>VZRX01012897.1:32575-91735 GCA_013398075.1 Notiomystis cincta | reverse complement strand
CCATCCCATCCCATCCCACATCCACCTTGTCCCCAAGGTACTCTGGGGTGCCCTGCCTAGTGGGAAAGCCTTTGAGGGTCCACAAGTTGCCTTGCTGCTGCTCCCCCTCTGCTGCTCCCTAAGTACCCCGTGCTATTTCCAGCACATCTCCAGAAAATAGCTCACTCCCCCCGACACCACTGGCTCTCTAGAGCAGGGAGCGAACTCAGCAATTTACCAGAGGGATTCTGATTCTTATTTTAGACTCCTATTTTAGCCTTCTTTTTCTTTCTAAATTTGTTAAGTTAATCCCTTTTACAGCTCTGGGAGCAACATGCAGCACCACTGGGCCCCCAGAAAGACTTACTGGCTTCCCAGCCTCACTCCCTGCAACTTGCTTTCCTCACCTTGCCCCCTGAGCCTCCTTTAATTTGGACAATAAGAGATGCTCTGAGCTAAGCAGCTGCTTTCTATTACTATTATTATTTTTAAAGCTGCAAACGTCACCATGTGTTCAACTACAGCAGAGAAGGTGAAATGGAAAATGTGTGGTTTGGGCATGGCTGATCCAGGACAGCAGCAATGTTGCTTGGAACTGAAAACCTCAGAGTCCTAATGTAAATCAAAACTGCAGGTTATATCTATTGCCTTGTAATCTGCTCCATCTCTTTATCCCTCGTTGCAAACAGCCCTTCTCAAGACCATGCTTTGCCATGGGATCTGCCTTGTATCTGCCATGTGCAAAAACCTGGTCTCCAGAAAATCTGTGTATAACATCTGTGGGTCATTTCAGTTTCAGTGGCTGGGAAGAGGAGGATGTGTTGTGGTCATGTGAGTCTCTTTTCAGTTGTTTCAGCACATCAACACGCTGGTAGAACCGGCCCAGAGGATGTCTGTTATTTCTGCAATGCCAGCCATGTATCATCTTGACTCATTTTCTATTAGATCCAGCTGTTCTGGCTGATATGCTATTGACCTTTTCAGCTGGTTCAGCACTTGGCTACCAGGAGGTCACTGGATGCCACTTTGAAACAGGCTCAATACTTAGAGCTATTCTGCTGGGCTGAGGACAGATTCGTCCACCTGTTTCAAGTATGAGCACCTTGAAAGATCAGCTGGCCTTTGCTACCAGCACAAGGTCACTGCCATACCTGCAGGCTGCAGGAAGCATCCATAAATCAGTTGAGCCCTGAAGTTTCAGTAAACTGTGTAATCTGGAATGTGCAGCTCAGCAGCTCATGCCCCCACTCTTGGGAACCACAGGTTCACATCACAGCATGACCAGGTACTGACTTCAGCTTCCTTAGGTGGGAGGAGATGCCATAGTGATGCACGTACTAAAAATACCTATTAAACATGTAGCAGCCCTGGGGGAAAACATGGCCAGGGCTTGGGAAAGGGGGAGGAGAGAAAGACAGGCTGAGTGACTGACCAATACACACAACTGCAATACAGGAGATGGGAAGTAAGCAAATTAAAAATGTTGGGATGTCACATTTCATAGAGTGACTTGCTCCTGTGGTGATTTCTCTAAGTAGCTTTATTTTCAGATTTTGTTCATCTGTTTGCCCATGTTCAGCCTCTAAAACAGCATTACTGGTTGAGATGAGGCCAGAATTCATGAAGATTTCCTTCATCAAGTATGGAGTGTTTCCATACTCTTCCAGAGCAAAATTTAGTCTGATCTGTCATTAGAAACCTTTATAGATGGAGAGTCTGACAATTTCTTCAGTAACTTGATCTCTGTTTTTATTGTCTGGTGTTTAAATCTCCTTTTAGTTACTTGTCTAACTTGAGCCCCTTTTGCTGGATATTACTCCAGTTATCTCTTGTCCTCCTCTCAGGAGCTGAGGGACAATGACTGACCATCTCCAGCTCTACAGCAACATTTTACATGTTGGAAGATTATCCTCTTTTGGAATTTTAGCTTCCTTTTCTGGACTAAACAAGCCAAGACCCATCTGAAACCCAGAGATTCATCTCTTTGTTGCAACCATTGTGATTTGCAGTGTGTTTCTGCCTTGGTTCCCAGTGGCATTGCCACGGCCCAACTTCTCCAGGAGGCTTCCTAGGAGAGGACACAACCTGTGTCTTTGGCTTTGAGCTTCCTGGTGGTTTTGGCTGCTTCTGGTGCTGTGGACAGGGAAGGAAATGGAGCAGAATCTGTCCTGCAAGGCTTTTGCTTTGTCTTGGCTCAGCACAAAAGCCTGTGAAACATTCCTGGAGCAAAGCAGCCTGGGCTGGTAGTACATCTTTCTGGGGGAACATGCCTGGATACACTTTTCCTCCCCTTCCTGTATGGAGAAGGTGGAAATCTGCTCTCCTTGGGCTTTTCCCACAGATTTCCTTTCCTCTCTGTAGGTGGGAGCTTATGTAGTTGGTGTGCTGTCACAGAAGGCCACCTGGGCCAGATGTCCCACACCTTCTGGGAAAAGGAGGACAGGAGAAGGACAAAAGGCAAGTCAGCCCCCAGACACCACATCCATATCATGGTGAGGTTTGGGTTCCTTATGGCTGGGTCTACACTGAAGCCCCCCTGGGTCCCCAGTGCTGCAGACACGATTTGAAAACTTCATTTCTGCTTTCGATAATTCCCTGCATGTCTCAGAGGCCCCAAGGAGAATCTGCTCAGGGACTTTCCCTCCATCACTTGTGGCAGGCATGAGGCTGTTTGCAGGCTGGAGGCACACACTGGGAACAGCACGTGTAGCTCGTGGTGCAGTCTCGGAGGGGCTGATTGCAGGGAACAGCTGGGCCGGCCAGGAGAGAAGTGCGATAGCGAGATGCCAGATGAGAAAGGCTGAACAGAGCTTGTCCCAGCTTGCCTGTCCCTTCCAGCAGATCAAACCAAAACTGACCCACCCCAGAAAGTCACTCAGATGAGAGCAAATGCAAGTCAGAGCCTTAATTTTAAAAACTGATTTTCCTCACAGAAAGGACCTCTTTGGAGGACCCAGCACCCTGACTGCCTTGTGTGCCCTGCTCTGATCCTCAGAGGCTCCCAGGATATTTTACTGTACTGCTAATAATGCTCAGTTTTTCTACCAGAGGCAATTTCCATTGTAAATTCTGGTTGTAAATCCTTGTAAATATCATGCTGTGTACAGCTCCCTCCAGGGACATCTACCTCCTCAGCCCAGGGGCAGGTGGCCATCACAGGGGACATTCCAAGACTGCTGGTGCTCCTCACCCCAAGGCACTTTGCAAATTTTTGCCTCTCCTCCTGAGCCAGCCTTGCCTCATTGTGTGTGGGAGATCAAATTATCAGGCAGTGAAATCTCCTGCCAGAGTGTTGAGGTGCTGGGGCACTGCAAGAACCTTGTCTGAATTTAGAGGTCCTACATTAAGTGTCCAGTTTAATCATAGTGCTTCAGTGTCAGGAAGTGGATGGGATCCACCCACCAGACTCGACTGCCTCGGCAGTGGGGAGGAGCTCTACAAGAAGGAGTATGAACACAGCCATAATCCCACTCTCCCAGTAACATTTGGGTAGAGAAGTATTTTCTGTTTAAGCACAACTGGGCTTTGGGTAGTCCTTGTTTTAGCTGCACACACTACAGCCTTCCCTGCAGAACAATGCCTGGCCCCCAAGTGTGTGTAGCCAGAGCTCGACAGAGTGTGGTTTTCTCTCCCTGTGAAATCTGTTAGGGTGTCAGAGAAAAGAATAATAAATCTGTTATGAGTTGCCATGAAAAGCCACTATCACCAAAGTGTTTTCCAGCTGTAAACCTGAAGAAAGATTCCAGTGTGTGCAACTGAAATGTTTCACTTCCATTTCAAGAATGCAGCAGTTGCCCGTCACCCCACTCCAGCTGGAAAACAATGTTTGTTCAGCAATGTCAAGTATGGTTCAGAAAAATACTTTTCCAACTTGCAAAATTACTTGAAGCCAACTTTTTTTTCCAGCAGAACACAATGTTTTTAGCTCATCTGATCAATTTCTAATTTTCCCATGAATCTTGTTAGCCCAGCAGCAATCCAATAAACTCCAAAGGGTAGCTGGGCTCTGCCATTCCTGTGAGCACTAGAGGAATAAATGTGGTGTGTGGAGTGATTTATGCAAGTTCACTTGTGTTTCCCAGTTGTGGTTGCAGTTCCCCTGCAGCTTCAACACTCTTCAGGAATCTTCTTGCTTCTTGCCCTACTGCTGTGCTCCTGAATGGGCTGTCTGGGTCTCCCATCTGTGCTGCTGTCTCCCAGCCCACCCACACCAGATCAACCTGTCACTGTGATGAGTGTGGAAGAAGGAGCCAGGAGTGGGGCTAAGAAGTGTCTGTGTCAGCCCACCTGCCTGCCCAGCAGTGTCGGGCCAACGCCTCCACCAGCCTGCTCTGACTGTGGCAGCAAAAGGAGGAGACATCAGAGGAGCACACCAAAGCTGGGTGAACCAGAAGCACAGAGGAGTTAGGAGCTAGTGGCACTTGGAAGTTTATTTCATAATTTATTTCAGAGGGAGGATTTTACTTTGGTGCGTGAGGAAAATGTCTGGTCGGGGAACAAGACAGAGGCAGTAATTTTGTTATTAGGCATCTGAAAGGATCATGGATTTCTGATGAACTCTGAGACCTGTAGAGCCTCTCCTGGGTCTGAGATGTGAAATCAAGCATGGGATGAAATCAGTTCCTGGGATGAGTTAATATTTAGCATTATTGAACAGGGAGAGGGCAGCGAGGGAGTCAGGCCTTGTGTCGTGCCAGGCACAAGAGTCATGGAGAGAGTCCCAGATGGGAACTCTCTCCCTCAGGGTGGACAGGAACAGTGATTGAGCCAAGGCAGCTGGAGAGCAGAGATCCCCACCATATCCCTGCAAGGGGAGAAACAAAGGTATTCCCACTGCTCCATCAGTCTCTAGTTGCTGTTGAGGATGTACTCAATGGCTCAAGTTATGCTGCTTGCAGAGAATCCTCCTCCTTAAAAAACAGAATCAAGTGAAGCTGAGATCCCAGCAGTACTTATAAGTTCCTCCTGGATGCTAAACTCTTTGTGATGACAAATTCCCTGGACTGCATCTCTAAAGCACATAGCATTTCTCCTCTGAGGTCTCTCTGACTGCAGCAGGAATGTGTAGCTCTGTGTGGCCTCATGGGACCTGGTGTGACTGTGGGTTCCTCTCCAACACATCAATAGCTCCTGGCTGCTCCACAGGGCTCTTTGGGCAGGTTTGGCTGTGACTGAGGACACAGAATCACAGAATGTTAAGTGATTTCTTCCTAATATCTAACCTAAATTTCCCCTCTTTCAATTTGTATCCATTACTCCTTGTCCTATCACTACAGTTTCTGATGAAAAGTGCCTCTCTGGCTTCCCCATAGGCCTTGTTCAGATACTGGAAGGTTCCTATGAGGTCTCCATGCAATCTCCTCCTCTTTAAGCTGAACAGCTCAAACTTTCTCAGCCTGTCTTTGCAGGGAGGTGCTCCAGTCTTCTTGTCAGCTTTGAATTGCCCTGACACAGGTGCAGGGCCTTGCATTTCACCTTGCTGAGCTTGAGGAGGTTTGCACTGGGCCACCTCTGGAGCCAAAGCTCCCCGTCCCTTTCCGTGCTGGCCGGGGGTTCCAGGGATGGCCTCAAGGGTTAACAGCCACTGCCAGCTGTGGCTCTGCCGTGGGGACACGAGGGCCTGGGCACCCTGCCAGGAGGTAATGCTGTTTGAGCACTGCTGGCACAGACTTCAAACCCCTCAGCTAATTTCGGATGTTCTGCTTGTGACATGGAAAGATGCATTCCCATCTAGGAAAGAGCTCTTCCCTGGGACTAGGAAGGGAAGGGGCTATTAATATAATGTGGTCAAGAGTGGCACATCCATCTTTCTGAAAGCCATGTCTGAGGTGGTTTCCTTCATGTGACACTTTTCCTCCAAGGAGCCCCAAATATGCTGCAGAAGAGGCCATCCCAAAACACTGGAGACGCAATGCAGGACAACCACTCCCTCTTCTTCCAAAAGTCTGAGAGAATAACAATGCAGAATATTAAAATCAGAGAGAAAAAATTGCTCAATGCTTACTTTTCACTTTTACATGCTTACTTTTCCACACTGGCGAAATTATGGATAACTTTTTATCTACAATAAAAATAGCTATAGCTATATCTAATATAATACAACCTTTTCTTTAAGCCAGTTAAAAAACAGTTTTAGCTGTATCAGACTTGAACCCTACAGATCAGGAGCAGAGCATCCTGCCTGTCTGCAAGGCCCAGGTAAAAAACCAGAAGCATGTTTGTCTCCAAGTGGAGATGCTGGTTTCTTTTTTAGTTCTCCCTGGTTCAGGAGCTGCTGGGAAGCTCCTCAAGCTGAGGAGAGACACCCAGCTCCCTTTGGTGCTCCCTTGTGGAGACAAAACTTCTACTTCAGTAGAAGGCTAAACATGGAAACCAATCTGAAGTGGCTGGATTCCCCACACTGGGCCTGGGGAGGGTGATGGGAGTGGAGAGTTTTTATCAGTGAGGGATTTCCCCAGAGAATGGTGCTGACAGATGCCAGTAATGAGATCATGGAAGAGGCAGCAGCACTGGATGAACTGATCAGTCTCTCTTTGTCCTGGACATGTGTCTGACCCAGAGCCTCTACCATGTAATGCACTGGGTTTGTGGTCTGTTGACAGCATGAAATACTTGTGGCCTGGTGACAACACTTGGCCAGGCTGAAACAGTGTCCCTTAGCCCTTGCCATGGTCTGTCTCCCACCTTCTCTGTTGTGATGATCAAGGCTGCTGGATTCCGGAAATTTGGGATGGTGATTGCTCCCTGTCTGTTGTCAGCTGTATATGGTGAAGTTTCGCTCCTGGCTGCCTGGTTCTCCAGGGAAACAGATAAATGGTCCTAAGGATGTCACCATGACTCTTCTGGGGAAGCTACAGGGCACTGCAGTCATTCCCCTGCTTTGCTGTCCCTGTTGGGTAAATATGCCACTGTGCCTTGCAGACTGGCCTTGCCTTAGGTCCTGTAAATGTGGTGTCAGTGTCAGTGCTGGGATTTTCATATCCTAAGCCCCACATGTCTGAAAGTTTCAGTCAAAGCTGAGAACAGGGTGGGGATGAGGACTGCTTTCTGACCTCCTGGTTTTAGAGATGGGAGAGTGCTTTGTGCAGGGACTGAGAGGGCAGTGAGGATCCCGCTGCACAGGAGCTGCTGGTGCTGGGACATCAGAGAGGAAAGAGTGGGTGCCACTGACTCTGACAGCAGTCCTGAGGCTTTGGTATCTTCTTGTCTCTCTTCAGTGTCAATTACTTGGGACTTTGTGAAATTTAGGCCTAGGACATATTTCTTCCTCCACAATGCTTAAAAAAAGCCTCAAATCTATATGAATAAACCTCCTTATTTTCAGTCCAGAAAAGAATTTAAGAATTCCATGTACTTTCATACTGTGCTGCAGGTTTCCTTCATCACTCAGAGGATGTGGGGTTGAAGATTGTGTCTCTGCTGGGCCTAAGGAACACCAAGATATTCTCAGCATCGCTGCTGATGATCTGAATAGGGAACAGAAAGGGAACACAATCTCCATGCTGAAAGTAGCAAATCCAGGCACAGAAAATTCAGGGACATCCACAGCAACAAGACAAGCCTCTGGCACAGACAAAATCTCCTCGGTCTCCTATTTTGCCCTGACACTTTCTGCTTGTTATAGCTGCAAAAGGAGCACTGGGATGTGCCCTCCAGACCCTCCACAGTGGGGTCACACAGTAGCTGATGTTACTGCCACGGCCGAGGGTCCCACGTGGCTTCCCGGGAGTCTCCATCTGACTGCTCCGACCCTACAGCACAGATGTTCCCATGCTCAGTGGATATGTCAGGATTTCTGGACATCTGCTTGCCTGGTAAGATCAGCTGCCCCAGTCAGGCTGCCTGACATGTGTAAATTATGGACAAATGTGCTGCAATCTACAAGCACCACCACGGCGGAGACGGAGAGCACGTCCCCAGGAACACGGAGAGCTGGCTGCCCTCGCCTTGTCGTGATGTTCTGTGCACATGTAGCAGGTGCTTTCTGTCATTAGGTCTCATAGATCTTCCTTATAAATCCACCTCAGCTTAACAGGCTTGCTGCAGAGAGTTTTTCCTTTAGTTCACAAGAGCAGTTGGGATGTGAAGCTGCACGGGTTCGCAGGCTGGGCTCAAATGTTGGCACCGAGACTCAATGCACAGCTGTGGAGGAAGGGAGCAGAGGGCATGGGGAAAGAAACCAAGAACGGGGAAAAAGAGGTGTTTGTTTGTAAAAGAGGAGCATAAAGCTAGGGAAAAAAAAAAAAAAGGAATGCAGAAAAATTAGTGAGGGAAGAGGAAAAAGCAGGGAATGAAAGAGGGAGTTTTAGAAAATCAGGGGATGCATTTATCGTGCTGCAGGTGCTTGCCCACACCAGACTAATGTTCAGCTGGTTCTCTTAGTCCTCTCAGAGAGAGAGCTGGCATCCCTCTAACTACAAGCCATGTATGTGCAAATAAAACCCACAGCAACTGAAACACCCTGAGATGAAACACAGGAGATTAAATTACAAGCTAATTGGGCTGAGATGCTTTCAGAGGAATGAAAGTTTTGGCAGGAGGCAATTTCTCCAGAGGGCATGGCCTTGTCAAACCCTCCTCTTCCCCTTCTCCATTAAGCAACCTCATCCCTGCTCTGCAGAAAAGGCTGTGCAATTTCTTTTTTTGGTCTGTTGGAGGTTTCCATCCTGGGCAGGTCTCCAAAGGACTGTGGGACCTTCTTCTGCCCATGCATTAAACCAGTATTGCCTGCTGCATTCCATTTGGGAGCTTCTTTAGGTCCCTAGTGTCAAAGCACATTTCTAGTAACATGGTCAGGGACCTCCTGCCCTTGTGGGCTCATTTGGTCTGGAAAAAGAGTGTGAAAAGAGAAATTCAGCGGTTGTCCACAAGCCCCTGATCAGCAATGATAAAAATGATGGAAACAAGCCCTGATCAGGAGCATAGGGCAGTTAGAGAGGGGAATGAACAGTCTGCAGCCTGGGAAGGACAGCAGGAAAAAGGTAATTTCATGAGGAATGTAGTGCAGCACTGAAACAGGTTGCAGAGAGGGAGCTCAGCCTCTGTCTTTGTAAATTTTCAAAATCTGGGTATCAAAGCCACATCTGACCTAATCTAGAGCTGTCAGTCATCTGTCTTTGAGCAGGAGGCTGGGCAAGAGGCCTCCAGAACTCCCTTCCAACCACTGTGTCCACAGTTCCATGGTTATTTCAACTCAGTTTCAGCATTTTATTATTTCAGCTTCTGAAACTCTCTTTCTATGATTATTTTCCTTTTAAAAAGATAACCTTAGATTGTAGCAGGTGATTGAATCTGATCCACCTTTGGTATGTTACTAGAAAACTTTTTCATTGTCATTACTACCCAATTTATGTATTCTGAAGCCAGCTAGGAGCACAAATTGGATTTGAAGTTGAGCATTATGCCCTTGGGCTCTTGGGTAGAGTATTTTATTTTAATTTAAGGCTTGTTTTTCCTTTTGTTAATAAAATATTCAGCCTTTAATGCCACATACTCAAACAACAGTTGGAGAACCGATGGATTGGTGGTTCCAATTCTGCAAGTTCATTAGGAAACCCTACATTTATCAGGTGCTGAAAACTAACACATGATGTGTTAAATCTGTGATTTAAAATGAGCTTGATATATCATCCCTGAGACACCAGAGCATCAAGGTTGGATGAGGTTTCTCTGTACTACACTTAAGAAAACCAAATGAAAACAGTTGAGGTGAGTGAGATTAATAAAAATTATTTCATATTATAGCTATTTACTTCTGACTCATACAATCTTCCCCTTTTGTTAGTCCCAAAATTAAATAGAAGAAAAGCTGTGTTTTCATTGAAAAGAAAGCAGCACATTTTTTTTTTTTTTTATGCTCTGAAGCTGAGCTGAGCAAAATCTGATTTACTCAGATTTAACCCTAAGTCATATGCTTCCTGCAGGAATCCCACAGAAGTATCCTATTTTTTCAGGTGCAAAAGAGTTTGGTTGGGGTTTTTTCAGTTTTATTTTATGTGATTATTCACTGTGCTGACATTTAAGGAAATGATGGTTGGTTTCCCCATTGTGTATAAAACCTTTCCCTTTCCAGCCAGTGTTACCTACTTTTTCCTAATCCTTCACTGGCCAGGGTAATACAGCATTATAGCAGGTTTCATATCTTGTTCATTAATTCTTTGGCTTCAAGAAGCTGTGATGTGCAAGTGAATTTCCAGTCTCTCAAATCTTCCTCTTCAGATTAACCCTTTTGATTATGTTGGAAAAGTTAAAACAGAACATAATCAGAGCAATTTGTTTTTACAACTGTCAGAAAACTTCCTGTAAAAAAAATCCTACCAAAAATACAGGTATTTTGCAAAATTGATGACCTGCTGTAACCCTGGTCAGCCAGCAGTGTTCCAGAAAGGCAAGGCAGCTGTAACATGAATATAGCTAAGTGCCAAAATTTAATGAAAATCTGTCAAATTCTAACAAAAGGTGAAGGAACAAGGAGATCATGTGGTAGAGGGCACTTCCCTGTGCTCTGGTGATAATAGATTTGCTCTTCTTCAGGGAATCAACCTGGCATGAGCACTGACATCACTGATTTGAACATCTTGCCTCCTTTCAGTTATATTATATTACATATTATATTATATTACATTACATTACATTATATTATGTGTTGTTGTCAGGGTTGTTGTTTTGGCAACTTTAAATGGTGTTTACACAACATCAGTGTTTCTCTGAGTCCTGAACAAGAGCTTTGGGATAAAACCATTGGCTTCAGTAAGCCCTTGGCTCTCTCCCAAGAAACACATTTATGGTGTTCGCTTCCCAAGGAGGCAAAATGGTTAACAAAAACATGTCCAATGGTTAACAAAAACATGTCCAAGCACTGGCTGGGTTTTCTGATCACTGCCTGAAGGGTTAAAGCTTTCTTAATGCAGCTGCCTCAGGAAAGGTAGCTGTTTTTGCAGGACTGTCAAATATCGCTGTTGAAGGTGTTCCTTTGTAAACTTTAGCTGCTTGTTTACGAGCTGGGAATTGATTTCTTGATGACAGTATTTCTTCAGACTCTTCAGTAGATGGCAGATCCCTCCAGAGTCTTTTGATGCCCCTAAAGATTACAGGTAGTGACTGAAAAATGTTATTGTGTTTCTCCTTTTTTTTTTTTTAACTTCTTTACTTCTGGGAATTGTGGGATTCCTTGTGAAAGCCAGAGATTTCAGTACATGCTCTGCAACTCCTGCTATATTCATTGTAAGGTGACAGTACTACAGAAAGCAAAACTGTATATTTATTTATTGTCAAAGCACTTTTTGTATTATTAATATATGCATATATTACAGGCAGGAGTAGATATAAAATATTAATAGAGTAAAAAACCAAAGAAGCAAATGGTGAAATTCCCATTGTCTGCCCCAAGGATACAGAGAGCTCCTGTCTAGATGCACTTACAATGTTGGTATTTTCTTTACAAAAGCAATAGTTCTGGAGCACATATGACTGGGAGCATGGGTGCATGAAGCAAGTCCAGCAGAGTCAAGGCTGCAGGGAAAAAGGAAATAGTCATGGTTCTCACAAGCAAAGCAAGGCACACCAGGAGTCCCTTACTGCCTATACTCTCTTCTGCCTGCTAGTTTTATGGTGATAACAAGACCAAGTGAAAACAGAAGTCCAGCCATGATCATGTTAGTCCAGACAAAGTGGCAAGTAAAAAGGAGAGCAAAAGCCAAGGACATCAGTCAGTTCTGCCCTGAGAGATACTGAAAATACCCAGCTTACTTTGAAGTGGAGGCACTGTAGATTTGAGGGGTTCCAGCTTTTTTTACCAGGCATCTTGCAAGGTGAAGCTTCAGAAGGCCCAGGTGCAGGCAGTACAAATATGCAGGAAGGGAAGGCTGTTCAGGGCTGGCTGAGGACTGGACACCAATGTGACCAGACTTAGTTCATGTGGGGTTTGGAACATTTCACCAGGACCTGCTTCTGTGGAAGCAGAGAAATGACAACAGTAAATGAGACATGATCAGTGGAAAGTCTACATGGTGACAGTAAAGGACACACACTGCAGTGGTGAAATAGGGAACAGGAGGGGCTCAGTAAGATTATGCAGAATGGCAAGTCACTGCAAACAGAAGCTTCTGAGCAGAGAAAAGGGCCTGGTGTCTGCCAGCCCCACCAGTCACCCGCTGAGGCTGCACAATGGGAAGTGCCCTGCAGGCCTGGGAGCTGCTGCCCCACTCTTTGCAGAAGGGTTTGCAGGGAAGGCAAGGAGCCAGTGAGTGTCAAGTGTTGCTAAGACTGTATCAGAGCATATGCAAGAAAATGGAGTTGTAAGGGACCTCTGGAGGCCTCTTGCCCAACCTCAAGCTGCAAGTTGTGTTCTCTGGCTCTGGAGAAATGCCCGATTCCATCTGTCTGTCCAGCACTGCCCAGATCTCCCACAGTGCCCATTTGGTGCCTACCTACACAGCTGTTCCATGATGCACACAACCACTTACTCATGGCCATCTGAAATGCTGCTGGGCCACATTCAAGCAGCCAAGTTGTGCCTTTAGACAGGACACACAGTTGGCATGACAGGATACATACAAGTCTGTTTCCAAGGCTGGGGATCTGGAACAGTCAGTTCAGAGTTTGACATGAACACCTAGACCCCAAAACAAGTCCATAATTTAAAATAAAGTCTTGAGTGGCCTTCCTCTGCTCCATCCCAAAGTGTGGTGAAGGAGTGAACAGGCAGACTGCCTCCAAGAAAAGCAGGTTCATATAAACCACATCCCTCCTGCAACTGGAATCCATTTGGCCAAGAAAACACAGAAATGATGATAGATGTGCCAACTGCCTGTAAGCCATAATCTTCTTTCTCTCATGTTCTTGTTTTACAACTTGAGTGCCTTGAAAGGGTTAACAAAGCTGCAGAGCAGGGAGGACTCCGAGGGCTCTCAAAAGGCTTTTGATAAAGTCTGGCACAAGAGCCTATTGAGAAACTTGGCCAGGGGTGAAAGGTAAAGTCTTGTCATGGATTAAAAACTGGAGAAGAGATAAGGAGCAAAGAGTAGGAACAAATGGCCAATTCTTAGGGTGGAGAGAGATTAATCATGGGGAGCTGGAGGACAGTATTGCAGACTGGTGCTGTGTTTTCTTACCACTGCCCAGCCAGGAGCTAAAATGCACTGTTGGCTCAAAATGTTCAGGATAGCCACGATTAGGGACATTTAAAACAAGGGCCATGGAAAAATTAACTTAAGAGTCCAGTTCTGCCAGGAATTACTATTACTCAGCATGTCTTAAGAGGTATGAAGAGAGTAAAAAGGCAAATTGGTTTGAGATGCAAAGACTTGACAGAGACAGAAAAATACAGGCTAATGCTGAGAAGACAGAAAAACACTTATTAACCCATTGTCATGGGCAGCAAAATTAGTGCACCAGAATTAAAAAGCTAAAAAAGTGAAAATAGGAAGGGGGATGATGTTCTGAGAGCGTGGCATGGCATTGCAGTTGGATTAACTACTCTGCCATCCACATCACCTGATGCACACCAATGGATAGGAGCAAGGCAAGACTGAGACCTTTAATATGGACAGCCTACACAGCTGTGCATAAATTACAAGAGCTCTCCATCCTCCTGCTCCCTGTTTACATGAATAATCACTGTCTGCACTCAGAAGAGGTACTTGTAGTTTTCCTCTGGAAATGTCTCTCATTGGAGAAAAGTTTTGTACAGGTTGTTGCCCTTTCTTATATTGGGTAAAAATGGCAATAAATTCAATTCAGCTTCCTGAACAGGGACTTTAAAATATATGACACAAATTAGCAGCTAAAATTTCATAGTTGCCCTCATATCATACCTAATAAACCTTATTGTCTCCATTCCACATAGAATATCAGTGCAGTACAGAGGCACTCCTACAGTCATTATTTACCTTGAAGGGGAGTTACTTTACTTGACTTAAACATGTTTATTTGGTGTGGAATGATACATCCACAAGCATCTCTCTTCCTTCTCTTGGCAGAGGAGGTCTAGATGAAAACTTGAGTTTATCTTTTCAAAGGTCAGAGCCTTTTGTTGAGTCCCTCCTGTAGTGTTTAGTGCCAGAGACAGAAATAGTTCCCAAAACTCCTGACTCCCAGTGTTATATTCAAGTACAAGAGTCCATAAGTGTCCTGGAAGATGTCAAGTGGAGTTTGTTCTTGAAATGTTTTGGCCAGGCAAGAAAATATCATCTCAAGAACCACCCTTGGCAGGAAGGAAAAAGGATGTGGAAATTCATATGCCATGGCCAAATCCATCAGACATAAAGGGAAGCTAAATAATCAAAAGCTGTTTATTGCAATGAAAGGTGAAGGAAATTTCAACCTATGATCTCTTTAGGATTCAGTGTTACACAATGCTGTCTCAGGAGAACATGGCATTTCTTCTGCCCTTCATTCAATTTTGTTTCTCCTCGCTTCTGATTCTTTTGAAAGAGAACACAGAAGGGGAATAGAGCAAAATGGACACAGCAATTAAAAAGCAGATTGTGTCTTTTCTACAGAGGGCTTATCTGCGGCTGCCACAAAATTGTTCGGAAATATCATGGAGTCCCTTGATGACAGCATTGCAAGTTAATTAGGTGCACAAAGTCAGGTAATTAGGTGAGTGCAAAGAGGCAAAAGTTGAGAGCTTCCCTGCTGTTAGAAATCTCAGACAAATTGCTTGCCCAAAGGATCAGATGGGTTTCCTCACGTATTAAAGTCTTCCAGCAATTTGTGTTATGCAGGCTGCAGAAATCTGACAAATAGCAATGACACTTATTCAGGTAGCATCAGTATGGTGTTCTGAAGATTGATCAGGTATTGTCAGAGGAGCTGGGTGTGTTTTCTGACACATACATCAGGAACCTTCCTGTCATTTCTGTGTCATAAGGGAATGGTGAAAATGTCCTCTGCAAATAGCTGAGATTTGCCCTGAAGTGGAAGATGAATTACTTAGGTTGGGTACAACTAACCACCAGAGGTTCCTCTTCATCATAAACACCAGCAAGAGGACTTTTTTCTTAAATATGATCTCTAGCTGTTCTCTCTGAGGTCAATTGGAAAACTATTGAATTAGTGGAGAATGAAGTTAAAAACAGAACCTAAGGCTGATGATCAAGTCCCCTTCCTCCTCTGCCTTCACCTACTCTCCAATGTGTTCATATCCTAGAGCTGAATAGTTACAGCCTGGGGTCCATGTGGGCATCCCAATGAGCAGGATCAGCACCCCTGAAAAAGGCTGGTGAACTGGGTCACCCAGAGGTGCAGCCAGAAACGTTCAAACATGAATATGAAAGGCCATCACCAGACACCAGCTCTCCTGTTCCTCTCAGAGATGATTCAAGTGGCAGATTTAGTAACTTGCTAACTAATGAGCTCAGGATGAGCAGCTAAAATCTGAGCTCACCCCATCTAGCTCCAGACACTGAACTGTGGTCCCAAGTTTGCAGTCTCACTCCTTGTCTCTGTTTATAGTCAAATAAGAGGTAGACACTGCCTCATAGAAACTGAACAACCAAAAGGAAATGCACCAGAAGGGTCCATCCCCTCATCCAAAGCCGAGACAAAAGCAACTTAATGCATTCCTGACACTTGGCTGTCAAACCTACTCCTAAAACCCTTCAGTGGTGAAGATTTCATCCTCAGATCTAAATTTTTTAGAAAACCAAGCGTTTTTCAGACATGCAGTCTGTCTCTTCAAGTCCAATCTAAGATTTCCTGCCCAACAGCTAGGAACAAAATCTTCAGCCCATGTCATTTGCTCAGCGTGGGGCCTGTCAGGTTGGGTTCACTACATACAAACAGGTGATTTTTAAGAAAATATGATGTTTGCATATGAAAATCAGACTTTGTCATTTCAGATTGTTTTAGGCAGCAGCAGCAGCAAGAGCGAGGCTCCTCAAGGGGCAGTGAGCAACCAGGACAAGGCTGGTGAGAGAGAGAGAGAGACAGACAGACAGACAGACAGACAGATGTCTTGTTAGCAGCTCAGTGACTGTCAGACATGGCAAGGTAAGAGCTGGGTCTGAGGTCCTCCCAGGAATAAGTTATCGTTGTAGTTACCACATGTTATTCAAGTATGAAGAAAATTGTATGCTTAGGAAAAGCACTTATATTTTCAAGTTCTAGAAGTCATATTTTGCTTTCAGACTACAGTCAATTAGTTCTAAAATGTCTGTTATGACTTTTGCATATTTCTGTATTTGACACATTGTCTCAGATTTTTGAAAATGCTGGTTTTGTTCAGTGTTTGCACCTCAGCCTGTTATGAGTCCCTGACAGAGAGCACGTTAGCATTCCTTAGCCAACAAAACAATAAATAGTAGTGTGCAAACAGAGAAAGAAATACTGAATATCTGAATGTCTTCCTTATGCATTACATTAACTTGTTCTGCTTGTGCTCTGTGTACATTTCAAAGCCAGCTTTCAGCTAAACAACTACATCCATGCTTTTTGCCATGCATGTAAGGAGGATGAGATGCAGCAGGAACAAGGTGATATGAGAGAGGTTCAGACCAGGAAAAAAGGGAAATTCTTTCATCAGGACAACAGCAGAGGAACAGGTTGACCTCATAACTGGCCCTGATTTGAGCAGAAGGTTGGACTAGAGACTTCCTGGGGTCCCTTTCAGCCTGAATTATCTTCAATCTCAAGTGCATTCAACTCATCTCACAGAGACAACCCCTCTGCCACCAGCTCTGTGTGATGGGCTCACCCCATGGAGACCAGCAGGGCTTTGGCCTTCTCCACACTCTCCAGGACCTCCCTGGGAAATGATAGCCAGAAGATATGGCACTAGAAACTCTCAACAGCACATTGCTGGGCATCTGCAGCTCCAATCCGCCTTGGCACATCCACAGGGAGCACTTTCAGAGCTACTGATTTTCACGACACATCTAGGAAGATGTGTATGTCTAATATATGTGGACTGAATTATGTTCTGGAGGGGCCTAATTTCCTTCTGAATAAATATAAAAAGGTAAAAGATTATTTTAGGGAAAACCAGCCTCTCCTCACAGGTTATCTGAAACACCAAACTCAACTGACTGCAAAGGGAAATTCAGTATTAGGTGGATTGGATTTGTGCTCCCAGGCCATGTCTACAACCTCACCGAGGCAGTGCCTACATTAGGCTGTGATTGATTGTTGCCATTCCAGGCAGGAGGATAATGTGAGAGGCAGTGAAGTTCACTAACACAGAGTTGATGACCCTGGCAGGGTGCTGCACAGACTCACTTTGATGCAGGAAACATCCAGGGAAATAGCTCCAAAAAGAATTATGCAGAAATCATTCTGAATCTCTCTACCAACACCACAAATAGTGTTTGTACAAATCTGTTGCTGCAGAAACAGGGACAAAATGAGCCTCCTGCTCTTTCTCAATAAAGCTAGATCTCAGTAGGGCCATTTTGCATAGTGAACTAATTAATCAGCCCAGGCAGTAGATCAGAAAAATGATTTTGCTCCTGTGAGGAGCTGTCAGCGCACTACAATGATGAAACCAGCTAAGTATGTGTGGAACTGACTGGGAAAGAAAGTGGTACCTGACCAGCATATATTTTCCTGCCTGCCTGAACTTAGCCTCTCCAGTCACGCTAAACTTCAAGTCTGGAAAATACCCTAGGAGGAAGAGTAAGATTGTCCAGTGCAAACTGAAACAGCCAGCAACAAATCTGTGCATGGCATGAAAACACACAGTGGCTCATCCAGTCATCATCCATGCCAGTCCCTCAGCTTTCAGGAAGGAGTGCTGAAAACCTCACCAATTATTGTGCCATCCTGATTTCTCATTCAGTCACCATTGCAACACCAGCAATTCTGGTGCAATTCTCAGAAAATTGCAGACCATGAGATGGCAGAGGGACTCCTATGCTTGTACTGCAGGACATCCTCAGTACAAATGGATGGATGATGATTATCCATAATTTAATCACTCAAACAGCTTGAAAAGTCTGTCACTGGTCACTTGAACCTACCCTTTCCAAGGGGGAATTGCTCCATTAGAATATTTTTAGAGATGGACATTTTGAGGTACTTGTTTAACATCTCTAAAGCTTGTTGCAACATTGTGACATTTGAACAATTGGTACGGATGAAAGCATCCATAATTGTCATTTTGCATGATGAAGTTTTTTCTTTGATTTTCTAACATCATTCAGTTCATTTTCACAGGCCCCATAGTATGACCATGTGATTACATTTTTTATTCTTTGATTTAGTGAGTCCAATTCTTAGGAGCTTATCAGAAGCTTCATAGAATTCAGCATTTATCTTAAACATCTTGCTCCCAGGGCAACTGATTACATAAGAAAGTCACATTTTATTCAAAAGAATAAGTTTCTAGTCCTCTGGGTTACAAAGCAAATTTAAAACACAGATCTGAAATATCCCAATAGCTTGTGAACTGTAAGATAAATTGGAAGAGTGCTTCTGTCTGTACTCATTATTTTGAAGTCAGTCTTAAAATGGAAGACTTTTGTAAATCTTGTAAAATGGCAATTATAGGTGATTTCCTCCACAGAAACTGTTCAGTGTCACACTGAGACAAGCTTTAGAAAAGTCTGATTCATGATTTTGGAATATTTGAATTTGGTGTTGCCATAATTTGAAATCTGTAAGCATGAGCATTTTGGTGCTTATATGTTCCTAATCAGATACCAGACATTTTATGTGAGAGTATGAAATCATTAGCCTGTGCTTATATATTTATGTTCCCCCCAGCCAGCTTCCTAAAGAGTATACACAATATTGCATAGACAGTGTAATTCCACCAGGTTAGAACACCCCCCATGATATCAATTACCTCTCTCACTCAAAGGCTTTACAGGGCATCCTGCTTTGCATTGGATTTTGGTGTTCTGCATTGGATCACAGGCATTTCTAGTATTTTATGTTTTGTAGCTTTGTTAGTTTTCTCTCTGTGGAGTCTCTCTCCACAGAATATCATATCTATATCCACAATGACTATCCTGTAAACTTGTGGGTTTGGTTGAGGGTACTCTTAATATTCAGAGTGCAATATATTTTTATCCAACAGCTACAGAACAGATATTAATAGAAGACAGAGATAACTTCTGTGAAGTGCATGGACCTTAGTTCCTGCTTTCCTTTGCAGACCAAAACCACAGTCTCTCCTAAATGTGCTCTTTGTTGCCTGTGTGGAGCTGTGCTGCAAGTCCCAGAGCTTTCCCAGGGAAGGGCCATTGCTGGAAAACAGAGCACTCTGGCAGAATGAAGCCTTTTTTCAGGTCTGCACTGGTGTTGATTCATGCAGCAGCTCCTGGGGTGTGCTCAGTGCCAGGTGAAGATCCAAGGCAAGGGAGGTCCAGGGTGGGGACTTTGTTTCAGCCATTCCTCACACCTCACAGGAGGGGTGTGGACACCTACAGTGGCTCAGCAGCACGGAAGGTGAACAGGACAAAAATGTTAGACAAGATGTGTACCTATGAAAAGGTAATACTAAAATACAAGAGCTGCATGCTCAGCATCTTCATGAGGTGGTGTTCACTTCTCTCCACAGGGCACAGAACTGAGTGGCTGGCAGGCAAAGGCCACTGTCCTTCCCAGCCTTGGGCCACCCTGGTGAATGGCACAGGGCTGGGTATTCACCTCTTAAGGAAACAGAGCAGTGCTGCTGAAGACTGCCCAGTTAACTCCACCTCAGGCATCCCCCAGGTAAGATCCCAAAAGCTAAACTTAGCTGTATAAGGTGTAAAAGATGCCTAGTCCCACACTGGGTGTCTGTGTGACCCTAACAGAGACCTTGGGCTGCTCCTGGAATAACAGACCAGATGTGAAAGCAGAATTTCTAGCATATGATTAATGTCCTCAGTGTTCTTATTTGAAATTTGTTTGTGGTTTGAAGAGTGCTGAACCTATAGGTGTCTGGAGCTTTTCACGAACTGAAAATTCTTGGGAAATGGTGATTCAGAAACAATGTGATATGATGCTTGAAAATGAAATGTACTCCTTGGACTGTGAGCCTGCCTAGCAGATCTGACAGGCTTATGTTTCCAAATGCTGATGAAGATTAATTTTTAACATTCACACCTAGTTGCTTTTCACAAAAACCTGCATGCAATCACATTACCCTTTTCTTCTAAAGATCATACAGAGTAGATGTAACAGAGAATAGTATTTTTAATGTATATGCTCATTTAAATTGAGACTTAAATAATGCTACGACGAGCACCATAGAGTGAAAAAGTGGTAAGTATTTTAAAATGAAAGTCCCAATTCATCATGAACACTCACCAGTGGGATTATTTCCATGCATGAAGTTTGGCATTCACTTAAGTACCTTTTTGGACCTGGGCCAGGGAATAATATTGATTTTGATGAGCTTTCCATTAATGACTCTCAAAGATTAAACACTTGGTTTTGGGGGTAATCACACAAGTAAAAAAATTGTTTTGATTTTCTCTAAAATATCCCATTGGTCCCAAAGGCCAGGTTCAAATTTACTCTTGGAGCAAATGCTTAGTTGCCATTAGATGTCTGTGAGGCAGGAGATGGCATTCTATAAATACTGTATGACCATGACCACAGCGGGGTGATGCTCGTTCCTAAATTGGATCAAGCGAACGCTGATATGTGAAATATGCTCCCTGCTCTCCTTCCTGGCCCCTTCTCCCACTACCCTGGTTCTGCTCCCTCTGATTGTATCTTACCATGCCTTATACCCCTTAATGCCTGGCTAATTTTAGAATCAACATCATGCCAAAGGCATGGTGATAATCATATATGCATAGACAAAAAATGTGAAGCCATGTAGGTTGATAGTCTGCCATCTTCTATGGACATTTATAACCCCCTTGGAAAGGCTCACTAAGGAAATTACATATGTTACTAATTAGTCTTGTTGCTAATAATAGTAATCTTTGGTTTACAGTGTTGGTTTTTTTTAATCTGGAGCAGGTGAGAGCCACCCAGGGTCCATGACCTGCACAGGGTTCACAAAGCAGTTTGAAATGTGTAGTTAAAACATAAGTTGGAATGTGAGTCACCTACACACCCAAACAAATGCACATTTTGGGTTATTTTCTGTGGCTGCAGTATGCACACATTCAGTCATTGCTGCCCCTTACTCTGAAACTTGGGAACAGCAAATGCCTGGGAAGAGTTGGGGCAGAATTGTCTGGAAAGCTTCCAACACACTTCCAACACTCACAGGAATTATTCACCATGATGCTGGAGTAATTTGGGTTGAAAAACAGCAACTGTCTAACCACAACTGAAACAACGTAGGATTAGAGGGAAAAAATAATTATCCAGACAAAATTACAAGTAATATTTTAAAGTATGTTCAAGCAGACACCTTACAAATGGGATCCTAAGTGCTGTTCTCTGTGTGGTAACATAGATTTGCTTTGGTATAATGTTGCTAATGCACATAAAAACACAAAATACCCTGGACATATACCAGCTGCCAGTATTCCGAGCTATGATTTTAATTCTGCCACTAACATCTCTTGGATTTCCTTTTAAAGCCTCTCTGACTGTTTTTTTTTTAAAAATAACTAATTTTTCTTCCTTTTCTGTCAGTTTCTGTGACTTACACCTCCAGTTCTCTTCCTCATTCACTCAAATATCTGAAAAATGCCAAACTCCCAGCATTTAGATTCAATCTGGAGTCAAAGTGTTGTAACCATACAACACAATGTTATTTGATGACAGATGACTTTAGTTGTAGGGGTTGACTACCCAAAGGCTGTATTAATTTGTTCATTATAAAAATAGCTTAATCACTCCTTCCGCCTGGCTTGAACAAATATTATCTTCCTCATCTACAATAAACCTTCATTCAACCATCACCAAAATAATAGGTTATTGTAGCCTTAACCAACCTAGTCTTCTCACCTTGTTAATTGTAAGGTTCTTCTACTAGTTTCTATATTAAGTGTGCAGAAGAAGAAAAAAATAGGACAAATATAATTTTATAATGAGATGGATAAAAATCAGAATGTCCTTGGCAGTGACTGCTCTGAGTTATATCCCTATGAAATAACAGGAAGACTGAATAAGGAAAAGTGAGGTCATAATAGATACTAAGGTAGGACATGGCAGCAGAAAAAGACTTGGGTGGGTGAAGTAAGCATGTCGGAAAACTCAGAGAAATCAGAATTGTATCTTCAGAGCTGCACCTGGTGTGGCTACTCTGGTGAAGGCATTTGAACTCTCTCATTTGATGCCTGTAAATCATGCAAAATCTGCCTCATGGGACTTTTCATAGTTACAAAACTATAATTTTAACTCTGTGAATGAAAAGACTGAAGAGACAAAGAGCAAAGCCCTGGGTGGTTTGGTGCTAAGCTAATGCCAATTAGCTAACACCAATTAGTGTGTACTGCTGAGGGAATGTCATGGATGTGAGAGCACTCCTGGTGACAGGAAAATGTAGAACTGAACTTTGTTTCTCTGTGATGTGGTTATTGGCACAGGCCTCCTGTGGTAGAGCCCACTCCTTTCCCACCTGTGTTTTGGACTCCCTCTAGCCTGCAGAAAGGAGGCAACAGTGGGATTCCAAAACTCCCCCAAACTGCCAGAACCTTGGAATGGAACAGGAAGAACATTTTCTCAATACTTTAGGGAATTTGGAAGGGTCCTAATGGGCAGGAACACCTGGAGATGTCATAAAGCCTCTCTCTCCTGAGAACAATGCAAGATGGAAAAGAAGTGGTGGTGAGTCAGTGGCCAAGGCAGCATTAGAAATCCAAGGGCTGTGACTGTAGCAGCAAATCCCTCATCCAAGAACAGACTGAAGGGAGAAGGCAATCAGTTTTCCAAGAACTGGTCTGACAGCACTAACTGCTAAACTCATATCCACAAGCAGAGAGTGAAGCAGGGAAATAGTCAACCGCCATTTAACAGAAAATCAAAACGTGGAGGACTGAATTAGTCAAATTATCAGAGATACAAAAGGGAAGAATTATATTGAAAAATTATTAAGTGGCCAAAAGAAGACTGGCAATGACATGATCAGAACTGCTGGGATCTTTCTGACAGCTCAGAAACAAGTCCTTGACAGTCAGTGATTTGTGTCCTAACCAGTAAAGAGGATAGCAGTTGGTGTCTTCTACACACCAACCATTCACACTTCAGTTATCTGCTTGTAAATACACAGAATTCACAAGTATCAAATGTAGCTGGAGGGAAAAGAGAGGGGATCCTTATTCTAATACATGCTGGAGGCATTTTTCTGACAAAACTAAACAGCCTTAGAATTTCTAAAAATTACAGAAGTTAATCTCCTTACTCAAACTGTTACATCTAATCCAGGAAATTCAATATTAAACCTCATCTTGACAGTCTAAAAAGAACTGACCACAGAATTAATTTTAGTGAAAGCTTTGATACAAATGGTTTTACTTAATTGGATTTCTTGTATACAGGCAAAATGAAGCCCAGATGATTATTGTAGTGAACTGATACATATATTCAATCCCTTAGAGAAGTGTTTTACAAACAGAAAGACTGATAATCCAAATAACTTGGAAAGAAGCATGTGAAAATATGATTGTTAGCTCAAGCTTTTTAAAGATTTGTCTTAAAATGGTCAAAAAATATTCATAATCCTGCAGTCAAGAATCACAACTTCTGAAAACCTTACTCAGAAGCAAAATCAAGTAATTCGTTCATTTTTGAATAAACACAATTTCAATTGACAACAGAGACAAAAGATTGTTTTAAAAGTTTTGAGGAAAATATTTTTAAAATCCACTCAGCATACACTAAAAGGGAGGCAATCTGGCTAAACTAGACAATCTCAGAATTATAAGAATCATAATTAATGAAGTAAACTTCTACCCAGGCTGCACAAAGCTTGTTCCCATGTGTTTCTATTACTCATTGGGGTGAGGCACTGGCACAGGTTGCCCAGAGAGGCACCTCCACAGAGTGGAGGTATTGAGAAACATGAAACTGGGTGGACAAGATGGCTTTTACCATGACTGAATGCAAGTACTGTATTTAGAGTGAGAGACTCTAAAAAATTTTCACAGCCCAAGTCACAGTTCTCTGGAAAACTGACTTGGAAAAGCATTAACAAGCAGCAATAGCTGTTTTGCCAGCCATGGCCTGCAGTTTGATGCAGTGATTAGAAAGGCAAATGGGACTGAATGTCCATGCCAAATGTCTCTTGCTTTGGTGTCCTCCTTTTTGGGGTCCAGAATCCAAGAAAGTGTCAATAAATTTGGACAGGAATAGTTGACTCAGGATGTGCCTTGGAAAAACAATCACAATAAAAACCATCTCTGTGAGTTGTGAAAAAAATGGAAGATGACTGAGTTGTTTGATCTCTGTCTAGCAGAAGTCTGACACCAAAGGACTTCATTTTTATGGACAAAGGTGCAGGAGTCCAACTATGAGGACCTGAGGCCAGGCAACTTCAGAATGGAGGTTTCTACCAGTGATGGAAACTGGTAACTGGAACAGTTTAAAAAAAGCATGTTCCATATTTCATTGCTTCTTGTCTTTAAAGTCATTGGATCAAGAGAAGTTTTTTTTTTTTTTTCAAGAAGGTAATCTTGCTGGAACAGAACTCTGAGATGGCTCACATCTCACTTTTGGGAAGGTCTTGGACTAGAAGGCTAGGGTCACAAAGTTCTGGCCTTATAAGGCACAAATTTGGAGTCTGGATTTTAGTCAAACATGTCTTTGTATACCCCTTGGTCTTGGAACCATCTCCATATTATTCCCTCAAATGTTCCCTGTAAAGAAATGTCTAAGAAGGAAAATTAATTGCAAGTAAGTAGATATCATTTTTGTTATGATTAATCTAAATCCCAAATACATTCTTATTGGCTTTCCTGGGGTTTGAGAGATGTCAAGCGACCTTGCTCCATTGAGTCAGTTGCTCAGATTTAAACCAGGATTGCAAAATTAGTGATCAGCCTGTTCTGCACAGTGCTGCGAGTGTCTGGTTGCAGTTTGTGCCATATGTGCATTCCATTTCAAGGGGGCCTGTGAGAATTTTGAGGACATCTGTTAGCAGCACTGTCCCACAGGAATGCTTACAAGTCATTTGTGAAACAGCCCATTTTAATTTTGAAAATCCTCTGCTTTGTGTATGAGATAGGGGATTTTCTTTACAATTTGTCAGGGTTGACTCTGCTGAATCCAACTGCACCAGCTTTGGCACTTGATTCACAACTCAGTGCTTGGAGGAAAATAGCCCATCTTTACTAGTCAAGATGTCCAATTTGCATTTCATTCATTCATTTTCCATTTGTGCTGCCAGGTGTTCTAAGGCCTCGTGATATCTCTAGTCTCCCAGGCAGAATTTTTTTTTTTAAAACAGGAAGTATTTGAAATTCATCATTTAAACATCTTGTCCGCTTTTCACAAATTCCCTCTCAACTTGACAGACCAGGTATTTCATAGGCTCAGGTTTCAGAATAGGGTCTTGAAAGGCTTAGGGGACTTCAGCTTCCTTGTATTTTGAAGACATTTTGAAATCACACAATCTCAGATGTCAGTGGAAATATTTGATTTCATACCCGACAATTACCTCTCACCACAGCTCTTGTCTCCAAGTGTCTCGCTATTGACAGCTCTTTAGTGCCCTCTCATGATGATTTGTGTTTGACAGCATAAGGGAGAACGTGCACTTTTGGCTAGCTCAAGAGTGATAGTTGATGTGCAAACCTTTGCACTCCTGCACCATAAGTGACCCTTTGTAATGAGATAAACACATTTAAAAACTACAGTCCCACCACTCATCTCCACCCCTGTGATGGGACCAGAGCACAATGCTCCTGTACAATCCTGTAATTGCCAAAGAGAACTGAAAACCCAGCTGGGTAGGGTTCTGTGTCTGTAATGAGTATGGTTTCCATTGCCCAAAACTGTCTAAGTTTTTGCAGGAGGCACAGAAACGTAGGGGTGGTGCCCTAAGCCTATGAATGCTGATAACAATATCTCTCTTGACTTCATCAAGTTTAGTGTTTTATCAATGACTCAGTCTTAAAAAAAAAGAAAGTATCTTATAAATTGACAAAGAGTGGGGAATTAATGGGGAGGGATGACAACAGAAATTGATCTGGACTTACTCAATTTAACTATATGAGCCTAAGATTTGTAGGTATGTGTGTGTGTGAGATTGAGCATTAGGCAAAATAAACCCAATTCTTTTCTTGAATCTACTTAATTTAAATATTTGTGAGAAGTCAGCTGTTGAGTGGAGCTCTTCAGAGCTCACTGAAGATCTCCAGGGGAAACAAAAGTATTTTTAAAATATTAAGGTTCTTTTCTGGCTAGTCATAGTGCTGGTGCTGATGAGGTGCTGAGAATGCATCCACGGGTCCATTTAAAAACATTCATCAGAGGTATTTTATATTGAAAAATCAGACAGCTCTCAGCAAGCTGACCTAGTGGAAGATGTCCCTGCTCACTGCAGGGGAGTTGAATTAGATGATCCTTAAAGGTCACTTCCAACCCAAACTATTTTATGATTCTATGATCTCTCTTTATATACTGTTGGTCAGTAAAGTGGTATTTTAGACATGAAATGAGTATTTTGACCTAAAGAACTTGGGTGGTTATAGGGTTGGGTTTTTTTTTTCAGTGAGCATACAAATTAACCTGTCAAAGCTCACAAATAAACTTGGTGGAATCTGGCTACTTTTTCACAAAGATACACTTTTCTCTTTTGCTTGCTTAATGGATCGGGAAGCTTAGATTTCCTTCACAGGAAAAGTTTCCAGAGCAGTTTAGCTGCTAAAATAATGTATATATAACCATGGTAAAAGTAGTCATCTGTTTCATTACTGGCACTTCTCTGCCATTTTTTAATTTGCCAATATCTCTGGATAAAAGGAGATATCACAAGTGGAATAATAAAGTATGTCTGAATAGTAAAAGACTGTAAGAACTGGCAAAGTTAGCTGATAACAGAATGAGTACCTGAAAAACCCTTATTGTGGCTGTTTCTGTGCTGTAAGCAAGATCCTTTCTGGAAAAAGGCCTTTAGACACATAACATGGTGCAGAGAAAAGTGTCTGGGAACAGGAGATATGATGTCTGCAGACTCCTTATCAAAAAATTGAACCTGATATGCAACTCAAAGACGACTTAATGGGAAAATAAGCAATCTTGAATAAGGAGATACTCATCTTGGAGGTTTTCCAGTTCTTTTAAATTATGGTTCCTCTTCCTAAACAACAGCTCTGTTAATGCTTGGCTCTCAGGATCTTTCAGATGGAAGAAATACAAAAAACCTCAGATGAAGGAGCACTGTGCTGCTGATGGGGAATCATGCAATGTCCAGCACCACGCAGTGAGCTTGAGGAATTGCAATGTTAACTCTGCTGCACAGTAGCTCAGAAGGGGTAAGAGCTGAATCAGAGCTTGATCCTCTATCCCACTAGGCTGCAACCCTTTATGGAATAATTGCACATATGTCAACGGGATTGCAAGAGAGGTGAATTCTGTGTGGAGGTTTTAACACAGCAGTGGTTTTGAGAGAGGGCTGCAAGATATATTTATTCCTAGAAAAGTGAAAAAAAAAAACTAATTTAAACCAGCTTCCTTTCAGCAAGGAACTGAAAACAAGGATTCAAAAACTGCTGTGGTAGCATTTTGTCTCTGCAACACAGGTGTCACTTAAACCTACAAGTAGCTGCTTAGTGGCACTCTTCTGTGTGGAGCATTTCAAAACCCCACTAAGCAGGAGACAGAGCACACCCCAATGGTGGGACCCTCCTCACAGCATTCAGCACATCCAACACATCTCACAGCTCTGTCAATTCTTCATTCCTTATTAAAAATACTAAACACCAGTCCTGTTAAAAATATTGTAGGGGAAGATTAATGTACATTCTTTGGCCTATTGCAACTGATCTTTTGTTTTCTCTTAGGCAATTTCTAGTCCGTGACAATATTTGGTCTCATATACCAGGGTATTTGTTTCCCAGATTGCCTCCTGTGGAGGACTTTGTCCTATGTCTCTTGGAAGTCTAAGAAAGTCACATCCACTCTTCTGGCAATGTATTAAAAAACTAGTAGATTAGAGACAATTTCCCTTCAGTGAATCCAGACTGAGTCGTCCCCATTCTGTCATGTTCATCCAACTAAACTTCTGGTTTTGATTAGTTTAGCCAATGCAGCTGGCACTGGAGAAGGGCTCGCTGGTCCCCCACCTAGGATCAGCTCTTTCTAAAACACAGATATGACATAAATGAGAGGCAGCATATTTTTGTTAGCAACTCAGCTCCTCTTTCCTAAATTCCTCCAGTTCTCCTGGGGTATATACCTTTCATTCCTAGCAGCTTGTGGCTCTTTAGCTTGTTCAACACCTCATGTTTTAACATCTCACTGTCTACGATTTGAGCCTGAAAAAATACATCTGGGGCCAATATTTCCCAGCATTCTCTGTGGTGCAGACTGATATTAATAAATCCTTTAACTCTCCTGTAAAGGTCTTTATGCTCCTAAATACTTCGTTGTTACCTTGCCACTCTGGGGAGTCTCTCAGAGGCTTCCTGTTTCTGCTGTGGTGAAGCTTGGCATTGTGGGCTATCTGCTCCTCTGAAAGCACTGTCCCACAAGGTACACCTTTGGATATGTGCCTCCTTTGCACACTGCCTTTCCATTTTCTGGTCTTTGGCACCGAGGCACACTGCTGTCCTCACAGCATGCAGCTGAAATAGATACTCCTAAAATGCACAGTGCACGTGCAGAACTGGAGCTCCTTAGGAGCCTGAACATGGCCAGGTCCTGCTCTAAAATGAATAAAGAAATCATTCAGATCCCCAGCCACGGCTTCTTTTGAGTGTTCAGTTACCACAAAATGAAGCGTCAGTCTCTCGGTGGTCATGTGCCAAGACGCCTGGTTTGAGGAAGTGCATTCTCTGGAGAAGATATTTCCTTTGAGCTGATAACACTGAGCCAACAATTCCTTTCAAAATTGATCTTGAAATAAATGGTGCATTATTTCACAGGCTTGTATCAGTTACAGCTGCCAGTGAAGCTTACCCAAAGGAAACAGCACCACCAGACTGAGCAAGCTTGACAGTACCACTAAGCTCTGGAGCAGAGCTGGAGGGTATTTGCCCACCTTTGCTAAAGGAAAGTGGATGCAAACCCTTCTTGCCAGCTTGCAAATAATTTCTATTCTAGCTCCCTTCTTTATGGGTGCACATTTTCCTGTCTGAAGCAGCAAACAGTGATTTCAGCAGATGTTATGCAAAATGGAGAGGATGCAAAGTGTGGGTGTTTGTTCAGAAGAGACAGTGTTTATCCCCCCTCAGATGCTGAAGGTTTTATGCAGAGCAGCTGGCCTGGCCTCCCTGGGTGAGTGAGACAATAGATGTCTTATTCTTGTTACTCTGTCTCTCAGATAGGAATTTATTTGCCCTAAGAATATCTTCAGAGTAGCTCTCCATGGCGGGGCTCTCAACTTCAGGAGAAGCTCAGGCCATGAACCATGCACTCAGGAGAGATCAGATAACAATTAACTGCAGTATTTACAAGGCCAAAACTGTGTGGAATTGGAAGCAGAAGACCATAACAGAAATGGAAAAAAATGTCTTTGGGTGCAGTCCAGGCCATAGGTATTTTCCTGACCCAGCTTTCCCTTTCTAGTTATTATAACTTTTTGTGTTTATATTGTTGGACCAACATGCCATTAAGCTAAACCCTTCCTTCAGCATGTTGTTAGCCACTGGACAGGAATTGCTAATGAAGAGCTGCACCCTTGCTTGGACAGAGGAGGAAGCCATCACAGGGGACAATAACTTCAGGCTGATGTTAAAACTTGTGTTCATACACTGTGCTGGGCTGATGCTCAGTGTTGTCTCAGGCATCCAACTGCCCCAACACTAAGGCTGTGGTTGCCATATCCTTGCTTCAAAAACCCTCCTCAGAGGGATAAATTGGCAGATTCTGGCATTTTCTGACCAAGGTTTTCCCCACAGTCTAGTTATCCACAGTACTGAGATCCTGCAGCCTGGCCCTTGGCACCCAGGGCCGTGCACTTCTCCATGACCTCTGGGTTTTTTCTAAGAAAAACACCTGCTCTTGTCTTACTCTTTTCAGTGAATTTCTGCCTCCATTCAGTCTGCAGAAGTTGGGGCATGTGAGTTTGCTGCAATTGCCATGCTGGCCACAAAGAGGTCACAGACTTACTGTGTCAGCCCATGTCATGCTTCTACTGCTCTGCTTCATTTTCTGTGCCTTCAAATCCCTCATCTTCAGACTTGTCACTTGAGACAGCAGATAGGAACGTGCACAAATGTTTTTATAGGCAAACACAGATCAGATTGAAATGTAATTGTGCAGCCACTGTGACTTGCCTCTCTATTTTTCAGTGTCTATACTCAGATGTGATTTGTGACACTTGGTTTAGGTATACTCTTTTACATTGATTTAGCATGTCAGCCTTGTATTGATCCCACACTTAGGTCTTGTCATTTGTAGACAGTGCAGACTGTAAGCTTCTCTGACTATTTGAGGGCTGACATCCAAATCCTCTGTACATGTCATTGTCCTCCCCCTGTCATGCTCTTGTAATCATTTTCCTGGCTCATATCCTGCCCCAAAATGTGATTGACTGAAAATCAGGTTCAGTTGATTGTCTGCATTTCCAGGTTTTCTCTTCTTGTGTCTTAAATGCCTTTGCTGATCTCATCTCTCCAGCTCATGTTGATATTTGAAAAAATCTGGAGGATTGGAAAATCAGCTGAACTGCATCTTCCATCAGTCTCCTTGGGCTTGTCCAGGCAATGCTGCACCATGGCAAAATTCTTATTTGTGTTTCAGTATCTTGTTTCAGACGATGACAAACATAACAACTAGAAGGTAACATCATGCAACATGATGCAGCATCCTCGAAGATAACCTGGGCACACCAGCACTCCTCAGTCACAGTGTGGATGGGTTTTGAGCCTGGTGTGTCAGACCAGAGCATTGTAGGGATACGTGCTGGGAAGAGGGAACCTTCCTGTGTAGGGTCACAGAGCCACAGAGTCACAGAATTAAGGAATGGCTGGGCTTGGAATGGACCACTGGAGGTCCTCTAGTCCAACCCTCCTGCCCAAGCAGGGCCCCTGAGAACACATCACTCACAATTGTGTCCAGGCAGCTTTAGAAGATCTCCAGAGACAGAAACTCCTCAGCTCCTCCCAGCAACCTGTTCCAGTGCTTAGTCACCCTCACAGTAAAAGAGTTCCTCCTCACATTCAGGAGGAACTTCCTGTGTTCCAGTTCCTACCCATTGCCTCTCATTTAATTGTTTGGAATCACCAAGGAGGACCTGGCTCCATCCTCTTGACACCCTCCCTTCAGATGCTTATGGACATGGATAGGATCCTCTCAGTCATCTCTTCTCAAGGCTGAAGAGGATTCCAGGATGAGCCATTCCATCACATTTTCACTGACTGAGGTGAGGTATTTAGGGCATCAGAATGAAATGAAATGAAATGAAATGAAATGAAATGAAATGAAATGAAATGAAATGAAATGAAATGAAACAGCATGTTGCTAATGCCATTTGGCATTATACTGGATTTAAATAATCTTTCTGTGGGAAAGAACACATTTTTTTACTTTATTTTAAGTGAACCAAGAAAGCAAACTAATTCTTTACATTTCAAGGCACCTTTCTGATCCATTGTTCTATTCAAATTTAGCTTTAAAATCTCATTACTTCTGTAGCCGCTCTGGCAATTAAACTTTCCCTTTGCTTGTCATGCTTTTGTGCAACACAGTGGAGCTCAAAAAACCTGATTTAATTACATTTTAGAAGACCCAGGTTGCAACCACAGAGCTTTCACCCTCACATAGCCCCATGTCAACTCCCAGGCTGGGAATATTAACTTTTATGTCTGCTAAGTAGCTCCATGAAGGAAAAAATGTAGCAGAAAGCTCGTCTCTACTAAGTGTAGCATTGTACAGTCCCCTTGGTTGCTGCAATGCTGATGAAGTTGTATTTTAATCTAATTAGCAAGTTGATCCTCAGAACTGACCTTCAAAGATATATAAAGTTCAAACTCCATTGCCTGGACAAAGAGTTGAAGAAAAATAACACAAACCAAACATTTATAATGCATTTCTTCCTTTACTCACCAAACTCCCTTACCTAATCTGTGGGGTGAGAGGGCACAAGTGTCTTCCACTTGAGAAATGCAAGTAGGGATGGTGAATTGACTATAACAGAGTCACCATCAGAGATAAGCTGAGATATGATCACTATCAGGGAGCTAAGAGAGAGCTGGAGAAGAACTTTCCAAAAGGGCATGTAGTGATAGGCCAAGGGGGAATGGCTTTAAAGACAAAAGGTTTAGATTGGGTATTAGGAAGAAATATTTTACTGTGAGGATGGTGAAACACTGGAACAGGTTGCCCAGAGAAGTTGCAGATGCCCCATCCCTGGAAGTGTTCCAGGCCAGGTTGGATGGGACTCTGAGAACCTGATCCAGGGGAAGGTGTCCCTGCCCAAAGCAGGAGGGTTGGAATGAGCTGATCTTTAAGATCCCTTCCGATCTGAACCATTCTGTGGTTCTATGATTCTCATAGAAATGGTACAGGACCTTACATACTCTTTTTTCATCCTTGGGTCTAGCTCAGTTTTGTTCCACTCCAGAGACAAAAGTAAAATGCAATGGTGATTCAGATATCAGGCATTTGACTGCATTTTCGGTGTTCTTTGCTACCGTACCAGAAAATTCACAACCCTTCCAAAATGAACAGTCTCCTGTTCTCCTCCCAGTGTCTCCTTTGCTTTGCTACTCAGCATATAATGGTATTTATCCACGTGCCCCTGCTCACCCTCTCCTGGCAGTGACACTTGCCTAGCAGTGTGACTTAGCAGGTGACTTATGTCTGCAGCTTCCAGTCTCAGCTTCCCACAGTCCTGCCCAGGTGGAATTGGCCAGCATTCAGGGAATTTCACTATTTTTCCTGGGGAAGCAAAAGATTTGTAGTGAAAAATGAAGGGTTACTAAGATTCTTCTTCCTTTTTGCAGAAAAAATATGTTTATTTAGCCACCGATTTTTCTATTGACATATTAAGCATTTAGTAAATTAGACTTTGCAATAATGATTTTGATAAAAGTATCCATAGAAGAAGTTCAAGGTTCTTGCAAACTTTGGCATGCTTCATATCTTCCCAAAAGGAAGAAAAATATGACATTTTTCTCCTCTCTGAAATATTAATTTTTCCAGCAGGTCTGCCCTGCTGACAGCACAACTCCTTTGTTCCTGCTCAGTCCCACTTTCTCTATGGCCAATGCAAAAATCTTCCCTTCCTCTCCTATTGAGAGAGATCACAGTTGATTTGTGTTTAATCCAACAACTAATTACCTCAAAAATGAGGCTGTATAAGCACAGTCAATGGCACCATGAGGCATTTATGTGTCTAAATAATGAGCTAAACAGCAGTGCTCACGCTGTTTCCACTCCTCATCATCTCCTTAGCAGGGACTGTATGAAGAGCTTGCAGACATTATATGTCAAGACAGTCACAATATGCCAAGATTGTGCCCCCCAGTTCATTTTTTGTAACTTCAGCCTGACTGAAACATTTGCAGCTTATCTGAAAGTGTGGCCAAGCACTCACTGCCAGAATGTGCCTGGCCTTCAGCCACTCTTTCCTGAACTGCTGGGTGCACAAGCCCTCTTCGCCTGTGTGCCACCAGCACTGTGGCCCTACACCAAAGCCAGCTGCAAAACCACAGGCTCACACAACGTTTTGTGAGAATAATAAGGACTGGTGAGACCTTGTTTGTTCCTGTTCCTGCTCTGCCCAGCATCCTTGTCTGTCCTGTTTGGAGCCGAGGGGAGGACTGTGATACCTCTGCCAGCCGCAGTGCGCTGTCAGTGGTGCCATGAGCAGATGCCGTGGAACCCGTCCCACTTCCAGCAGCCTGAGGTCAAGCTCAGACCTGGCTGTGTGCTGCTCAGTCTGTTTGCAGGATCTGTGCCCCCCTCCTGTCCAGCTGGTCTTGTGGAAGGCCTCTGGCACTGCCAATCCTCCCTCAGTGCCCACAGGGCCCGCTCTGAGCAAGACTCCCCTTGTTCTGTGCTTGACCTTCGGTGTTGGTTGTCTGCAGATGTGTTTCAGGTTTTGTTATGTGTAAACTGCAGACACATTTAGAACCTCTGCCTGACCCTCAGCTGTCCTGGATGAGAAGGGTGGGGGCAGCACCACATCTCTGGGCACAAGGTCAAGGGAGAAGCCCTGCAGATTCCTGATAAAGCTGCTTTGCTCCAGCTATGCAGTTCTGCCTTGGGATAATTGCTCTGCCCACAGACCATATTACAATTTCTAACACTGAGAAACTCTGCCCCTGAGGGTACAGGAGGTCTGAAAAACAGTGGCTGTGAAATGGGGTGGCCTCTGCTTGTGCAGGGCCCAAAATTTCTCAGGAGCTGCAGCATCCTGTGAACATCCTCACCTGGGAGCTGGTACCACAGGCTGAAATTAGTAAATCTGCATTTTCCCCATGGTTATGACATCTCTCTTATGACATAAGACGTGTTTGTGCAACAGTGCAGGCCCTCACCTTAGAACACCTCAGACATGAAAACCATGGGACTTCAGATACAAGGTCTGATTGCAGTTAGGAGGGGAGCAGAAAGGTGCTGCTGACATGCAGGGAGAGATTTATGTACTGGGGTTTTGTGCACATCTCACACTGCAAAACCCCAGGCACTGACAGACAGTCTTACTGCTTAATAGGGGAAAGAGGGCAATCCCACTGAATAAATGACACACAAGTGTGATGATTCAGAAGGGCTAATTCCTCCAGACTAAGAAAATTATAAGGAAATTATAAGCAAACAGGAGGAAAGGCAAAGACAGAAGGCTAATGGAAAGCAACATTTTTTCAAATAAAAATAATCACATTCCCACAATCAATAAAGAAGACAACATTGGCTAAAATCCCTTCCAATTTCTGTGGCAAATGAAGGCTTCAATCAGAAATAGAAAAGCACCCTGTGACAGAGAAGGAGAGAGGAAGCAGATCAGAGCTGATAAAAATGCAAAGTTCTGAAGCCTAGAAAATTGGTAACGTGTGATAAAAATAAGGGAAAATAAGGACTTTTAAATAATATATAAAGAACAAAGGCCTTCTTCCATTGGACCAGAGGATACAGATCCCATAATGCAGAAGGATACAATGTCAGGAAGGCGATTCCTCCAGTCCCTTTTCCCAATGAGTCTCCAGGGGAGCTGGAAGGGAAGATGTGCTAGACTACCTCCACTTCTCTCATGCTGCAACACCATGTAGAAGAGTTTCCATCCTCTGGCCTTGCTGCACACATGAACCATAGAGGTTTCCATTGCTCTGGTCCCTGCTGAGCTTTTACTGCTTCCACCTAGGCCATCAGTGAACGAGAGATTTGCCCACAGAGGGGCACAGGTGGTCCCCTTGAGGAATGGGAGCTTGCCATTTATATCCTCTACAAGAGACTTGTTCTCCTTTGAACACAGACAAGCTGAGGTCTTGACTGTGTTTTTACAACATGGCATTTCTCTTGTGAGCCTGCCAAGCCCTTTTTCTACCAGCCACATTCATACAGTGGACAGCAGCTGGAAGACATGAGCAGCATTGAGACTTCCATCTGCATGGTTGCCTTTACAGCTGTGTGACACTCAGCCTCTCCTGAACTGTTTTGGAGCAGAGTTGTGAAGTCTAAGCCTACCAAAACCTGGATGGCTATTAAACTATTTATTTTAGATAAAGCTTTTGTTTCTCTTTTGCTCCCCATGTCAGAATGTGCCTAAATGAGCTTCCCTTCTCCATTACACACCTTTAATCTACAGTGGGGTGAAGGGCTTTGTGGTTCTCCTACATTAGTCCCATATCAACTGTGTGTGTGCAGAAAAAAAGGCACAGCAGGGCTACAGACAATTATGCATTTAAAAATCAAAGAGCCAGGCAGGTGTTTTCCAAACCTTCAACTCCTGCAGGAGGCACTGCCCACTAACAAGCTCTCCTCAGCTCTTCCCCCAAGGCTCTACAGAGTCAGTGACATGCCCAGGCCTGCAAAAATCCCCTCTCCAGGTGAAGGATAAGGCAGCCACAGGGAATTTCTTATTTACAGGTTAGATGCATGAATTACCATGATAGTGACATCCCCTGAGGGCCTTCAAGTCAAGGCCAAAGTCATCAGCCAGGTTTCTGGTGCTCGTTTGTGGCCATTGCATCACCTTTTTCCCTGGAGGCTCAGCCCAGTGCTGCTCAGGGTGGCTTCACCCTTCCTCCTGCCCAGCAGGCTCCTGGTGCCCAAAGCCAGTCCCTGCAGGGTGTGACACAGACATCCCAACAGTGCCCAGCTCTGCCAGCACCCACACTAACCCTTCCAACCCCCACAGATGGGATTTGAAAGCCTGTTGTTGGTTTGCTGGAAGTTTGGGTTATCTCTGTGCCGTGTTCCTCCCTGCAACACACCAGATATCCCCTTTGTGAACAGTCAAGTTTGGCTTTATCTCTTTCTCTCTTTGGAAAGAGAGAAAGGGCATTAGAAGCAGCTTTTCACACCAGATCTACTGCTTATCTGCTCTGTGTAACAGACTGTTGGATATTGGATCAGCTCCTGATAACACATGAATAGATTTCCCACCCCACATCTGAAAGGTTCTTGGGATGACTCATCTGACTCTTTCTCGGGTGCTGTGAGTGCAGCTATAATCTAAACCAGCTGTGTCCTAGTTTGGAAAAATATCCATCCATGTTGTTGAGGAATAACTGTGACTGGAAATACCTTAAAATAACTGAAGTAATCCATTTTATTTGTAGGCTGCAGCAAACTGCTGTTCCAGAATGGGCTGCACTTAGTGGGCACCACATTATCCTGTAAACAGGATTTATTGCTATGGATATAAAAAACAGGGAAGCTGTTCTTAAAACATCTTCCTCTAAGCCATGTCTCTGCCTAAAACTATAGAAAATGCAAGATGTGTTGGGCAGCACTTTGGAAAGGTCCAAGGAAGGGAAACCTAAGAAGGCTGAATCCAAAGTGCCATTAATGGCTGTTGGAAGTAAATCCCAGAGAAGGCAATTTTCAGTCTCTTTTCAGATGTGTCAAAGAAAGCTGGAGATATGAACAAGGCTCTGTGTGAACTTCCCCGCATTTTGGACAAGCAAGAGCTCCTCTACCTGTCAACAGACTGAACTGTATCTGAGGGTGCATCCATCACCTGTGCCTCCTCCTGCCTGGTAACACAACACAGAACTGAAACAAAGCTGTTGGCCAAAGCTTCTCAGGGACATAGAGACACCCAAATGTCTGCAAGGTCACAAAGCTGCTTGTTCACCTGCTGGTTCCTCCTGAAGACTTAAGATCCTTTTGATAGGAGCTAAGCCTATGATGCTTGACAGGAGAACAGAAGAGATGTCCCACATACAGGACCACAGGTGGCCCACCAGCATTCCTTTTAAGCCAACAAAAAGTCTTCCAGTGATTTCAAGACTCACTTCAACAATTTTCAAGTATTCAGAGTGATGAAATATTTCTCACATGGTTTTAAAAATCTGAAAAGGGTACTTGAAATGAAAGGTCAAGCAATATTATGGAACCTGACTAGACATCATGAGTGCTGCTTTTTTTTTTTTTCCTGGTAGCAGAAGTCATGTAAAGAGGGATATTTGCACTCTACATTCACAGGGCTGCTTTCATATTTGCTGAAGAGAAACTGCTCTAAGCTTATTCCATCCCCACTCCTGAGACATGAAACAAATATCCAGAAGCATAGATGGGAACTTTAAAAACCTTTGCTGCACATGTACATAGTGGCATCCTCTGGGGTTACTTGTAGAAGAAACTTCAACAAAGCCTGGTCCAAAGAGTCTGCCCACGGCCAAGCTAGTGAGGACTTTGTACAGCTCCCTACAGTGTTTGAGCAGACAGGTGAAAAATTGCTGGAAATTCTGAGCCCAGAGACTCTCATGGCCCTCTCTCTCAGAGTCTGAAAAGTCAGTATTTCCTTTCAAGTAATTGTATCTGTATAAATTAATGAAGGTGGTATATTTAGGGAAGTATTTTGTGAAAGATAAAGTCAATGTCAAAGAGGTGTTTTCAATATAATCCTCTCTCAGATCCTGCATCCATCCTACCGAGAGGAGCTTGAACCTCACAGACATGGAAAGCTTCACGACTGCTGGCAAAATTCACCACAGCATTTTCCTGCCAATGAGAGATGCCTGACCCCACTACCAAGCCTGGGTCAGAAGAAACACCAAAACTGAAAACAGATCTTGTTTTTGCCCTTTGTGTAGCTTAGGACAGGTGTAAATGTAACTCAGGTATTCAAGCTCTGTCCAGTGCTCCCCACATCATTCAGCCCCACTCACACTGCAGCAGACCAGCAGACCTTGCAGGGCACAAGGCATACAATTGGCATCACAGCATCTCTTCCTAACCAGTAACATTGGAAACAAGATTTACTGTTTCTTTACTCCTTTGTCCTACCATAGATTTAAAAAAACTCAAATTTTACTTGCCATTGAAGTCTAGAGGACAAAGATTCTTCATTTACATGAACATTTGGAGAGCTTTCAGAGCAAACACAAAATCCAATTTACTTCCAGTTTTTCAGCTACAAAAAAAAAAAAAAAGCCCCAAACCCAAATGAGATATACCAAGGGCTGGCAACTGATGAAAGGAATTACAGCAGTCCACAGTGTAAGCAAAACAAGAGGCACTGCTCACCTTGATACAGAGACGACAGGCCAGACCAAGGCTTGCACTCAGACTTGCATCATACCCACTGTGTAGGGATGAGAGTTTGTGCTCTGCTGTGTTTTAGGAGGTTAGAAATGCTCCTGGGCATCCTGCATCAGGCTGGGCCGTGGCTGCTGAACAAATCTTGTCCTCTTGGTAAGTAACTTGCATGCACCAAAACAAAAGTGTTTTCAGAGGGATTTGGTCTCATCAGTTTTCCTACCTGGTTCCATTTCTCATGACCTCGTGGCTTTGTCTACTCCTTTCTCTTTTCCATTTTTGAGTAAATATGGGTTGGTTGGTTTTATAATAGTCTGTTGTCTGGTGCATTATTCTGAACTGTAGCCATCTAGATATCACATTTCCTTTTTCTAAACCTCCTGACACTGCTGACTGCTCCTGTTTACACCTAATCCTGTAATTACATCAGAAATGTGTTGGTTCCTTGAACACACGTGGAAAACATGTCCTTCTCTGTGTGTCACTCACACAGCAATTAAAATTTTGCGTTTCCCTCCAACCAGATTATGGTACTCATTTCTTTATGCATGAAGCATCTTTTTTATGGCCATTGTTTCTGTAGGTGCCCCTAGCATACTAGGATCATTTTTTTAATAACTGGATGAGAAAATTGCCTACTACCACAAAGATAGGAAAAGGCAGACAGAACACTTGCAGAGATTAGGGGAGTTTTGGAAGGTTTCCAGAGCAAAGCTGGGAATTTGATCACTCACAGAAGAGGTGACAAAGGTGAGTGGTGAAGAGGAAGGTTATTTTTCCCTTAGGGCTGCCTTCCTGTGTTGACTTTGACATGCACACATGGGATGACTGAGCCCTGGCTGCTCCCTGTGCCTCTCTGAAATGCAGTGGTGTGGCAGCAGCTGCCCTGCTGCTCTGCCTGACTGCCTGCAGGGCAGACCCTGGGGCTGTGACTCCAGCTCTGAGTACTCTGGAGAGCTGTATACCTGGCCATAATATGAGTAAAGACACCTCAGAGGTGTGTGTGGTAGGAGGTGACAGTCACTGTTTTATTAGTATCCCCTCTTGCATTACAGACACCTGTAGCACTGCAAAGTGGCCTGGTTTGCCCAGGTAGCCCCCAACAGGGTGACTTGCAGTGGGAGTGCCTGGGGACCCCATTGCAGGCACAGGAAAGGTTCTGAGCTTGCAGACAATCCATGCACCCTCTGCAGGGAGTGAACCATGATGCTAAAATAAATGCTGCCCAGCACAAGCATTGTGCAGTAGGAGAGGGAAACTACAAAGCACCTTCAGAGAGAACCCAGCCAGATGGTGGCCATGGATATGCCCTGCATCAAAAAATAAGTCATTGTGATCCTGACTTTCCCTCTTGACTCAAAATGTCTTTAATACACTGTTTGCAGAGTAACAATAATAAAAAAAATAAAATTTAAGAAGCATTAGCTGACTAACAGTTGTTGCTTATCCTGCAATGTCCTGAGGACCAGACCCACAGGACTGGGGGCCAGTGCCTTCAAGTCCAGCAGCCAAGAGATGCACTGGAAGTCACAAGGGTTTGCACCATCTCTTAGTGACATGCCAGACAGTGCAAATGCCAGAAACCCCGCACAACTCCTGAGAGGGAAATAATCACTCCTCTCCCCGGGGAAGGGAGAAACAGCAACTGTAATTCGTGTAGAACAAATTCACCTTATCATCAGTTGTCACAGGAGAGTCCCTAGGCACTGTTGAAGAAAATGTAGCTGGAGAGAGGCAGCTTATGTCAAAAAGTCCAGCAAGAGCAATCAAATGAGCTGAGAAGGGCATGCTTGTGATGTGGCAGGCAGAGGATTGAAGGCTTTGCTTATTTGAGCTGAGGAGCTTGGCTGGTGGCTCACAGGGCCACTTCAAAAGGCACCTCTGCCTCTGCTGGGATGAGTGTTTGACAAGTTTGTAGCACAAGGACTCTAGTAACAAGCTAGATGTTAATTTAATTTGTTCACTGCTGATGGGTACATGGGTTTCCTGTGCTTTTACTTGGGTTTGCATGCAGTCATAAGGAGATTTACAAGCTGTGAACATTGCAGTTTGGAATTACTTTTACAGCTACAGGAGGCTTTTCAGATTAATGTTACCTGCAACTTGTAAGATTAAGAATTTTCTGCTCATATATCTTCCTGGGGTTTAAGAAGGGAAGTGGGCAGCAGGGTGGAAGAAGTGGACTGTTTGCATTCCCACACATACAGCTTTCCACCTTGAGCAATCCCACCAATTCTGGAGAACCTTGAATGTCACCCCTGAAGCTGAGGGATCTCCAAAGCTCACTGAAGGCCAGATGTCTCCAAAAACTTTGAACCTTATGTTCTCTTAGTGATCCGAGGACAGCCTCACCTCAAATTAAGTCCACCCACCTGCTCCTGGAGTGGATGAAGTTGATTTTCCCTGACTTCTACAACCCCATGGAGAAAAATCCACAGGCCTACTGTGGATGGGGAGATGGTGGCTAAGTTTGCCTCAGAATGAAGTGGTAAATTTGGTCTATTTCTGAGTATCACTCCAGAAGCAGAGAGGCAGCCCCTCAAACTGGTATCTCTTTTTCTTTGTAATGGCTTTTGGTCTGATAACATGAGCTAGCTCTGAGACATTGTGCTGGAGAATTGATAACAATATCCTCTCTTCTTCTGAGCTGCTGCTGGAATTGTTCAGTGGTTGAAATAAGTCCTTTGATTATTGTTTCCTATTGTCTGACTGGTTTGATAAGGTATTTGAAGTCAGTGGAGTAAACCAACTTATACCAACTAATGGTGAGGTCTGCTATTGTTCTGGGATGATTTGCACCACGATAATTTCTGAGGCATTTGGATGCAATGTTTAATTAATTCTGGTGAATGATTTAAACTCCAGTCAATTGCTGCTAACCTGAGATAAGGCTATTTGTATAATTTCAGTATAATCATCGTCTCCCCTGCATTAATTAACACATGACAGCATTACACTGACAGCTTCTTAACACTTCTCTAACATTTCTTCCAAATCTCTCTCTCCCACTTCCCTCTGGACAATATGTCAATAAAACCCCCAAGCACCCTTTCTGAAAGCCCTTCATGTTTTAGTGTTGTGTTTTGCTCTGTGTGCAATGACACAGGCTCATCCCAAGGCCAGTTGGTCCCTGTCTGGCTTAAAGACTGATGAAGAAGCCATGGGGTCTCACTATCCTTCGAATTCATCCTGAGATCCAGAAGCCACAAATACTGCAAATAATGACAGGACTTGGGAGATGTGGAAAACCTAGGGCAAGGCCCCCACTGGGATGAGGAATTGCACAGGACAATTAGGCAATTGACTTTACTGGGTAGTATTGAAGTGGTCCATGCTCTGTGCTGGAAAACATTTTTCAGCCTGTGGGTTTGTTTCTCATAATCTTTGTCTCTGGCTGTATATTTTAGCAATAGCCTTTTCATGAATTGTGATAAGTATTACTGCACTTCCCAAATATGTCTGCAATTTTTCATCTGAATTCCTACAGATATTTCCTCTAACATTTCAGCAAAATCTTCTGGGTTGTGTATGACAGAGACCCACCTTCACCTCATCAGGGAATGACACTGAGTCCTCTTGACCTCACATTCTCCATCTCATGGCATCATGCCAAACTTCAGATGTCCAGGTTAGATACCCTGGCTGTGTTCCCTCCACAGTCTTGGAGAGTCCCCATGAGTAGTTATTTCACCAGGTTTGTCTCTTGCTACTTTAGATGCTTGTGACCAAGTTAATCCAGGAAGAATCTGGGGTCCAAGTTTAACTGCTTGGTTTTTTAGCTTGCTCTCACCCATCAAATCACTAATTCACTGCTGCAGCTTACACAAACAGCTCTCCAGAAATGACCCTTCTTATCCCCTGCCATGAAAAGAGAACCTGTCCTTAAATCATAACCACAAAAATCTCTGCAATGTGATTTCAAAGAGGTAGATGCAGGCTTTGGAAGGAATAAGTTGCTCACAACTGACTGCTCAGAAATATCTCACAATTGGCTGGTGTGGCTTTGAACTGAGTCACGACAGCACACTTGTGCCTGAAAGGCACAGCAGCTTCCCGTGCCTGGGCTGTGCAGAGGTTGCTCCTCCACCACCCCTTCACCCTGCAGTCCTCCCTCTGCCTGGCACACAATTTTCTGAGTCACTGGTGCTTGTGCATCTCGCCCTTGCACAGTGATTATCATTTCTCAAATCATCAGTAGTCCTTCCTCTCCTGCTGCCTCTATGTCTTAAAATAGCCAATAGAGCTCTGCACCCCGTGGAGAGGATGACTTTGCTCTCAAACCATCTCCGTGGCGTGCAGGTAAAGAAACACAGTAACGAGTGTCTAAACAGGGCTTCTCACAATAATCTTTTCCTCCAGCTGCATTTCTTTCTTTGGCTGTTGCAGTGTGGAGGGAAGCGTGATCTTCTTTGATATATATCAAGCTTTGACTAACTTGGTTGAGAACAACCACAATGCTCTGGCCTTACCATCTCCTGGGCAGTGCCTTGGACTGATCCTTTAACTGACCTCACCCCCTGAGTCACCAGGTATCCAGAGTTTCTGCAAAAATTAAGATTTAATTCATAGAAGATTTAAAAGACAAAAAAAGTTTCAAAGGGATCAGTGTTGTGCCTGGAAGTATTAATTCCACAAAGCAGAAAGGTCTGACTAGCTATTCCCCAAGCATCACTTCACAGAACTGCAGTTCTGTTTACCCAACTCGCCCCTATTTTTGAATGCAACACACTATAGCATTTTTCCACTGGGATTGTGGTTCCTAAAATGCTAATACCTTTTAGCTGCAGGTCCCTCTACATTGCATCTCACCAGTGAATTAAATTCTCACCACTTTATGTTCCTGCAGGCTAGCAAATGTATTTGGAGTGCTTGAATGTTAATTGTCAAAAATACTTTCACAGGGCTCTACAAACTAAATTCATTAGAATACCCTCAGTATTCAGTGGGGAAAAAATGGTCTATAACAGAGATCCACCCTTGTAAAGCTGTTGTGAAAAAAAAAACAAAACCAGACACGTATGAAGAATGTTTCTGATAGAGGAAAAAATAACTAAGTGGGTAAGTATCTGGGAGGAACAGCTTTGTTATTAAAACACTGGACTGGGAGATGGATGTCCGCATCGTATTTCCAGCCTGCCACAGATTTCCCATTTGACCGTGGACAAATTGCTTGTAGATTATTTCTGAAACTAGCCTGCAGTTTTTGGGTGACACTTTCTGAAGACTGACACTTCCTCTTGGCTCAGCAGCAGCAATGCTGCCTTCAATCCTGCAAGCCCGAGGCCAAGGCTGAAGTAGCAGTGCTGTGAAGGACCAGCCTCCAGCGCGGCTCCGGCGCCGTGTGCCCGGTCTGCTGCCCACCACGGCCCTCGGTCCGAGCCCCGGCTGCTGGCTCACAGCCTGCCCAGGCAGCTCTGCCAGCAGGGTTTAGGCATTCTCCTGCTCTGTCTGCATGGACCTGCCAGAGCAGATTTGTTGGGCTTGCTCCATGTTTAACTAGCCTGATCTACCTGTCAGCGCCGAGTGCCAAGGCTCAGAGCTCCAGCACAGCATCTCCCCAGCTCAGACCCGGGCAGCAGCAGGGAGGCCTGCATGGCTCTTTTGTAGGGAAAGACCTAACAGTGGTAAGCCTAAACTGAAGCCATTCTGCTGTAAGCTTGGATTGTATTAAGCAGTTAAAAACAAAGGAAATGCTCACTGGTATCATAGAATCATTAAGATTGGAAAAGCCTTCTAATATCATCTAATCAAACCACTAACCCAGCATTGCCAAATCCACCATTAAACCACTTCCCTAAACACCACATCTACACTTTATTTTGAACACTTCCAGGGATGGTGATAATACTTCTTCCCTGGGCAGTCTGTTCCAATGCTTGACCACTCTTTGAAAAAAGTTTTCCTAATATCCCATCTTAACCACTCCTGGTACAAATTAAGGCCTTTTCCTCTTGTCCTGTTTCTTGTTAGCAGGGAGAATAGGCTGACCTCCACCTCCTTTCAGGTAGTTATAGAGAGTTATAAGGTCTCCCCTGAGCCTCCTTTCCTCCAGAAAAAACACCTCCAAGCTCCCTCAGCTGCTCCTCACCAGACTTGTGTTCCCCACCCTTCCCCAGCTCTGTTACCCTTCTCTTGTTATACCCCAGCATCTCAATGTCTTTCCACTGAACATTCAAATTTAAAGATGGTTTCTAACCTCAGTTTATGTCTTGGTTCCCTCCCTGGTACAAGGGGGTTGGTCTCACGAATTAACATGCAGGCTGTGACAACAAGTACTTGTGTTTTCGAAATACCCAAACACCAAAGAGTTCCAGAGCTGTGCCCAGGAGAAAGTGAGTAATGCTGTATTCAGAGCAGGGTTTAAAGATGGCCATTAAATAAGACATGGGACCCTTCCACAACAGTGAATATAGAAGAGATTATTGACTAACTGCTCACTAACTGAGCATCATCCTTTCTGGGTGCTAAATGAGGTGGGGGATTAGAGAAAACAAGGTGTGCAACTAGAATCTGTCTTCAAATGCATATGCCTGGAGGGGCCTGAATTAACACTGCACAAACACTATTAGTGCTGACATTTCCTTAGTTGAATGCTAGGTTTTGACTACTTTTATAACATACTTTTTGTCTTCCAGTCTTTTACTTCACAGCATTATTTGGGCCAAAGGAAATGGAAACAGAACAGAGATAGCAAATGCTTCCTTCTATTCTCAAACAGCAATTCTCTTCCACTCTACATTGGTGGGAAATACAGATCTCACAACACATGAGAATGGGGCCCTTGGCATCAACACTGGAAAGCCAAAAACTGGGGTGTCCCAGAATCACAGTTCATAATTTGTGTTGGGACTTGACTGTGCCTTTGTTTTCCTATTTACACAATAACAATGCAGACTCAGTTTTCCTGAGGGATTTTCAGGGCCTCACTTATGTTTGGTGGCACCATTCATAAAGAACCTGGGAAGAGCAGGTTTGCACTTTGCAGCAGAGCACCTGATGTCTTAGTCCTCACACAGTAATTACCACTGATTGCCTGGTCACATTACCTGCCAAAATATGAAAGGGCAGACAGAACAAACCATAGTGAGAGGATATGGTTTTGCTACAAGTAGGAAAATCCCCCTTAGACAACACTCTTACATGCTGCCATTGACCACAGACAAGGAAAAAAAATAATGCACTGGTGTCAAATATTTATATATTGCAGCTCAAAAATACCCTCCAGGAAGAGCAGGAGAGAAAAGAAGTGAGAAGGCAACAACCTAAGACAGGAGGAGATAATTTATAAGAGATGGGCAGTTCATATATCTGTAGGAATGAATAGACCCAGTCAAATGGTCCCTGTGACACAGCACAATAGTCTATTGTCTCGGTGTCCATAAATCAGCCTCTCAGCCCGTGCTCTGAGAGCCAGATGTTCACTATTTAACACTGTTCCGTGCTCCCTCTTGTGTTTCCTCGCCAGCCCTGTTCCACGCTGTGCTGCCCCTCCTGCCTGGATACAGCCGGGCTGGTGGCTGATCCTGGAAGGGCCCTCCAGGCACCCCTGTCCCACAGGGCTTGTTTCAGTCCCACACAGCATCACATCGCTCTGCATTAAATTCTGCCTCCCACCAGTGCCCATCACAGTGCCCCAGACCCTCTCAGTGCTCACGTGTGCTGCCAGGACAGAGCTCTGCTTCCCCCACTGGCCTTGTGGAGTAGGTTTATGTGCAAGGTGTTGACAGTGGGGAGGAGGGGAGGCTTCTGCAAGAAGCTGCCAGAAGCTTCTCCTGTGTCTGACACAGCCAATGCCAGCCAGCTCCAAGGCAGCTGGAGGAGATAGAGAGAACTGGGAGTGAAGGTAAGCCCAACAAGAAGGGCAGGATGGGAGGAAGCTGTCTTAAGATTTAGTTTTTATTTCTTATTATGCTACTCTGATCTAATTGATAATATAATAATTCTTCCCAAGTTGAGTCTGTTTTGCCCATGACACTAAAGGGTGAGTGATCCTTCCTGTCCCTATCTCGACCCATGAACCTTTTGTTAGGATTTCTCTCTCCCATCCAGTTGAGGGAGAGATAAAGTGGCTTTGGTGGGAACTTGGCATCCAGTGAGGGTAAACCCACAATGTCTTACCAGACAAGTCTGCACACAAAGGAGGGATGTGCTCTTGCCTCAATCAATAGGATCTCCTCCTTCTAGACAGCAGCAACATCACCCTGGCTTGCAGGTTTCTCTTTAGGGGAAGCTTCTGTCAAGAGCCATACTCTGATGAGCAAAGGAAGATTATGAATTTCTTTACAAGAAGTTTTATAATTTTAAGCACTTTCCTGCTTGAGTGCTGTGCAGCATCATAAAGACATAAATAGCTTTATGTGCCACCAAACATGCAAAATGACTTAGAGCCATCAAGAGCTTTTCCCAAAATGCAGGCTTTGCTCTCCACTACCTGCCTGCAAAACAGCTGCTGCATATAAGGTGGATAAAGGTAGCTTTATCTGCACCTGGGCCCAGCAGGCAGAGATTGTATCTGAACTTCCCAGAGGCCACTGTTGGCTGAAGCTGCAGTGCTGCTTGAGAAGCTGGGCTGTTGATCATTGACAGCTTTTAAGGTTTCCCTTGCCCTGGGAAGGGTGTTAAGTGCCATGATCCCTCTCCGTTTAAGGTTGCTGAGGTTAAAAATGTCCCTAAGGATCCTTCACTAAACCAAGCTAACCTGGGATATAAAACCAGTAAATCCAAGCAGTTTTAGGCACACTTTTGTTTATCTTCAGTGTTTTACTCAGCTTGGGCGATGAGCAGAGAACATTTCATTTGTCTTGGCTCCAAATCAGCCTCTTCCTCTGCTGGCAGAGGGAAGGTGGTGTGTACATTACAAGACATAATGTAAAACTCTGGTTAGAAGAGCCATGGCTGATAACCAAGAGGACAAAAATCACTTTTTGAGTAAGTACCTGACTCAAATACTGGCTTCCTGCCCTTATTTTGTCAGTGAGCTCTGTGGGAAAGAGCTGGAGGGTGACAAGACAATACAAGGAAGCTTTGAAAAATCCTGCAGTCATACCTGTGCAGAGGTACTGAATGGCAGTACCTTCAACTGCTCCTAATAGATGGTTTTTGCTCAAAATATCCTGTGCTGGGGAGGAGGCAGCCTCCCCAAGCAATCTGCTGCAGTGTTCCTCTAGTCTTCTTTTGAAAAGTCAGGTGAGAATGTCAGAAATGCATTATCCCATCCCCAGAGACTGGCTTTTCCTCCTCCCCTTTGCAGCTCACTCTGGCATAGTTCAAGTTTGCTCAGTAGCTTGCTGGACTTGAAAGTTTCTTGTTCAATAATCTATCTCTTGCTAAGAAATAAATTACTCTTTTCCTCTGACCCCTTGATTATTCCTTCCCTCTGTCTTGGGCAGCAGGGCTGGATTCTGGTGGGGTCACTTGTGTGGGAGAAATTCTGTCTATGCTCCCAGACACTCAAGCACATTGCAGACCTGCCAGACCCTTACTAAATGATGCTTTACAAAAAAAGAGTGCACAGAGGAAAAAATAAAGCTCCAAAAGAAGGGGCATGAGCCAGTGGCAGGCATATGCCTCTCCTTGCTAAGTCCCCATACCAAATAAGAGCCAAAATTCTCACATAAGCAGTGTTTGGCTGAAGGTGAAAATTAAGAGAATGAAGTCTGGCCATGCAGAGCATCTGTGGCAGCATATGAAAAAATGAGATTTAGCAAGCAAGAGAAATAGAAAACAAATTTCATGCTGTAGATAAGGACAGACTGAAACAAAATACTGTCTGGGTGCAGAGATTAGAAGCTCTGAAAATCTGATATTATTAAAGGAAGATGTTGCATTTGGGAGTAACGTTCTCATTTAAAACATTAATAATGAAAAAAAGCATTGGTTATAATATATGGCAGGGAATACATCCATCCTCCTAATGATAACAAGACAAATGATTTTCCCAAAATTCATGCCACTTTTGGCTGTTACTGAGGAGGAATTGGGGATTGCTCCAGAGCATATGGACCAAGGATTTGCTCCAATGCACATCCTCTTGTGAACATGCCACAGGCTATGATTAGGTGTCTAAAAGCATTTGTGAACAGAAAAATGATATGTGTCTGATGTGGTTGTGTCCTACTGCTTCTGCTTTGAAAAAGGATTTGCAAAGTAATCCCTGTGTTTCTAAAGCTTCCCACTGTCTGCATGCAGCACATCACTTACATTTTCATCTCTTTGGAGTCCTTGTTTGTTCAAAGGCAAACGTGTGGGTCTGTGGGGGTTTCCTTCCTTGTGTTTAATGGCATTTTTCATGGTACAGCATAACACCTGGATTAATTTGAAAGCAGGCACAGAGAGACATTCCAGGGATCCCACGCAGAAAGGTCTCAATACCTAGAACAAACTGGAAAGTAGCTGCTCCAAATCCAGGCCCTGCTCTGGGCTCACATCCCACCTGACAGGTCTCCTGCCTAGCATACAGTCCTAGAAGAGAGAGCAAAGCCTAGCCACTACTACAGGGCTGAGAAAGAAAAGAGAGGAAAAACAACAAATCAGCCAAATGAAACAGGAAAGCATTTTTTAATGCTTTTAGGAGCAGCACCACAGAGCAAATACCAGCTCTGAACTAAACCTCTCACTCCTGCTGGAACTCAGAGCAGAACAGTGTGGCTGCCAAGCTACCAGGCCTCTCTCCAAGGCACTGCCAGGCTTTGGACACCTCAAGCCCTCTCAGCAGCTCAATTTTCCCTGGACAAGCTGATCTTCCAGCTTCCCTAGTGCTGTGCTCCAAGCTCAATTCCATATTGTACAGACTAAGCTTACCTCTAATTCTTTGGAAGCTGCTCTGCATATTTCCACAGTCCTCTCTGAGTGTGAAACCTCTCCAAATCCTACACCTGGCAGGGTGTTGCTGCCCCTCCCCACCAAAGTTCATGAACTGTGCTTCATACACTCCAGTCTTTTGGCATTTCCCATAGAAATTGGTCCCTTGTGCCTGTTTTTGTGAGCATTTGCCTCTGTGCTTCTCACCTGCTGCTGAGCAGGCATACACACTCTGCAGGTTTAATGAGCCCTGAGAAAGCAAGGACTGACCATGTCCCCAGCTGTGCTGCTGAATGCCTGGGCTTGAATCAGGGAATCACAGAATGGTTTGGGTTGGAAAGGACCTTATAGATCACCTAGTTCCAACCCTTCTGCTATGGACAGGGATGACACCCACTAGATCAGGCTGTTCAGGGCTCCATCCAACCTGGCCTTGAAGACTTTCAGGGATGGGGAAGGCTAGAAAGAAGCAGGAAAGTGGCTGCTCAGGTTGCTGAGGTTTGCCATGGCAAGGGAAATCTCTTGCTGCTCTCATACTCAGCCCCATGCTCTTCCTTCGGGCTTGCCACAGGCACAGGGCTGGGACAGCTGACCAGTTTCAGTCCTGGGTGTGTGAGGCTTTGCAGGTGGAGGGACTGGGAGAGGAGAGGCCACTCCAGGCTGGCCCAGGTTGGGGCAGTAATTGGGAAAGGCCTGTCTGCCCTAGCAGGGGAAGTGTGGCACCTGGGAAATGTGCCTGAGAATGAGGAGGTGGTTTTCCTGAGCAATGTGCCAACAGTGTGCCTCACAGCAAAGCCTGCAGACCCTGCAGCACAGCAGGGAAAACCAGCAGAATCTTGTGGTGAATCTGTTAAGAGCTGGGAAACACTGGTCTCTTTGCATTCAGTTAGCAAACAGTCAAGAAAAAATCTCTGAAAGCAATTTTTCCCTGCTTTCTTGTCTTTCACTCCCCTGACTGCCTTTGCCTGTGTCCTGGGCACTGAGAAGCCCACTGGATGTTGTTCAGGGGTATAAACTGCTCTTATCCTCAGAAAGTGACTGAGTGACTGAGTGAGAAAGTGACAACTATCTTTAGACTTGTACCTGCCAGAAACAAAGCCAGAGACATCTCCCAGCACTGTGCAAAAAGTCCCTTTCACATCTTGAAGGCAGTGTGGCTCCAGTACTGCTTCAATCTTGTAGAAAAATTGGATCTCCAGAGACTGGCACAAGCGAAAATGAGCTACATATGTGCAAATAATCACAGGCACAACCCACAGGCATAAAGATGGAAGGGAAATGAATGTACCACTAAATATCTAAGCACAGGTTTTTGGGATTTCCCTCTCAGGCAATGAAAAGATGGTGAGGATTTCCCATCAGGCAGCCCAGAGGTTTTCTCTCTTTGAAACTCCTTGCAGGCTGTAACAAGAGGAGACTTACTGGAACAAGGTATGACAGAGATATTTCACATGAAAAGATCCATTGTAAAACTAGCATCCCCAGTCTGGAAGTGGTAAAGACCTTTTTGAGAGTCCTCATAAACTTCCAGCTCTCTTTAAAATTTTGGTGTTGCACTGGGGGCAGACTAAGGTAAATTCATAACCTAAAAGCTCAGGCAAGAAATTTGGAAGCAAACCTGGGTTTTGTAATGACAGCTTTTTATTGAACTGTACTGGTAACCATATGGACACTATACCATAGCCCCTGTCCATGGCTGGCTGCTGGAGCACTGACACGAGCTGTTCTTGTAGCCTGAGACCATCTGAGAAGATGACAATGCAAAGGAAGCACAGGTCCAAGGGCAGAGTCCTGAGGGCCCACAACTTCAGGCACAGTTCCAGGTGCTGGCACAGAGCAGTTACCTGGGACAAATCACGCTCTGCCATCTGCCACAGAGAGCTGCAGAGCTGAGCTGGAGGACAAGGGAGGAAGAGACCAGAAGGACTTTCTTCTGCAGGCACCAGGGAGCTCACCTAAGCTGCAGAAACCATTTGAAGCTTTTTTTTTTTCCCCAGGTGTTTGAAAAGCAAACAAAGTATTTTTGAGGGTCAAAGGAAAGCCAAGAAAAAGCATTGGAGGAAGCCCCTTGGAGTTACACTCCTCAGAAAGAGCTCAACAAGGGCATGAAACATTCATTAGGGTCAGTGCCCCCTAGAAAGATGATGACAGCACCCACTTGTCTCAGAACAAACATTTCAGGGAGGCTGCAGATTTAGACTTGTGCTCTGTTGCAAAGATGTGTTTGCTGCTCTCACAGCCATCCTTTTTAGGGGAGACTCAGTTCCTACAGACATAATGATCCTTCTTTTGCTGGAAGGTTAGAGCAGCTCCCAAGCACAGTGAGCTCTGCCAGCAAGATGACTTGTCTGCAACCCGAGGTGTGCCTGCATGCAGGCTTCTGTCATTAACACGGAAATGCAAAGCCCTACCAATGCTGTGACATGGCCAGACATTCCTGCAGCTCATCTCTTCTGATATGAGCACAGCAGCCTTGCTCAGAGCAAGGTTACAGCTGGGGTTTGGGTTGGTGTAATTGCTGTGCAAGAGGGGGCTCTGTGTGAGCCAAGGGCTGAGTGGCTGTGACATTCCTGCATCAGGTGCAGGAGCTGCACCACTTGTGCTAAACTAGGTTGTTCCTGACTGCCAACATGGGCCAAAATGCCTTCTCTGGTATGCTTAGACCTCTATTAGGATAGAAGTGTCTGAGAGCTGTGCCCATATGCTTCCCTGCCATATGGGATTAGCTACACTGGTATAAAATAGCTTTATACCAGGCTAATGTCTTCCACTCTGCCTTTTAAAGCAATCAACTTCCATGCACAGGCAAGACTTGACTTTTCATGCTTGGAAGGTTTTACTCACAGCTATGAAGGCCAGAGATTTTCTCTCTTTTTTTTTCCTTTGTTAAATGAAAGTCTAAGTCTCAGAGAAGAACCTCAGCAGCTATAGAACTGTTCTGTGCATGGGGACCCGAGAAACAGAAGCATTTCATGTTATGGATCAGCTAGGAATTATATGAGAGGAATCTTTTCCTCATTAAAACTGGTTTGTCTTGTCCCCACAGTTCCCAGTGGCTGACAGCTGACTGTGCATGACTTTTTTTTATTCATGAGCTAATACCAGAAACTGCCTCTGAGCAAGATCTAACATTGGGCACAGCCTCAAGGCACATCACAGTGTTCTTCCACCCACTCCAATTTTCCCAGCGTAGCCGACACTCACACACCCAGATTTGCAGCCAGAATTAAGACAGACACAAATCTAGCTAGAATAAATCCAGCTGAGGGCTAGACCTGGTGGAGGGAGTGAGGCTGGCCAACTGCAGCTGGTGAGGCTGTGGTATTTTTTGTCACTGACAAGTGTTATGCCCATGAGTTTGGATCAATTCGCTCCCCTTCCCTTCTGGTTTTTGAGAATCTGCAGTGTCCACATTGGCAGCCACATCTTTGCTCTGAAACCTCATCAGGCTGAAAGAATGAGGCAAGAAACAGTCTTTTTGATTAACTGGGCTTCAACTACATTTCTGCATTTTTGAGACAAGAAAAATGAGTTTTCCTCTGCTGGCCTTTCAGAGACCTGGGCTGCCTGAAATCAGAGGGACATCTTGGACAGGGAAGGTTGGAAAGAGCACTGCTGGAACTGCCAGCACAGGTGAGCATGGCAGGGGAGACATGGTCCCATGTGGTGGAAGGTGGAGTTGAAATCACTGAGTTACAGAATCAGAGAATCAGGGAAGAACAGAATGGGAAAGGTTGGAAGGGCGCATGGAGGGATCATCTAGTCCCACCTCTCTGCTCATACAAGGTCATCCCAGGGCACATGGCACAGGATTGTGTCCAGATGGTTCTTGAGTATTTCCAGTGAGGGAGACCCCACACCCTCTCTGGGTCTGTTCCAGTGCTCAGAACAGTGAAGAAGTTCTTCCTCATATTCAGGTGGAACTTGCTGTGCATCAGTTTCTGCCCACTGCCTCTTGCTCTACTGCTCCTAGAGAGCCTGGCTCCACCCTCTTGGCATCCTCCCTTTGGATACTTACAGATAAATGATGACAGTAGGAGCAGCCAGCAGTGGAAAGGGAAAGCCAGAGGGAGCAGCAAGAAGAAAATGTCCAGCAGACTTGGCTGGGAAGGAGTGACCCCTGAGTGGGTGGCTCTAGGAAAGGCCAGTGGGATGGTGAGGAATCTCTGTTCCACAGCCTGCCCTGGGATGGGTGGGGAAGCCTGGAAAGCCTCAGCTCTTTTGAGTGAACAAAGTCAATTCACTGCTTGCCCTTTCCAGTGTGGGGCTGCTGTGTCAGAGCCAAATCTTTGTCTGTGTGAAGGAGCCTTAGGAGCAGGACTGGGGAATGTGCAGGCTGAAGGCAGCACAGGTATTTTTGATCTGATAACTTTTAAAGGCACCATCCCTGTTGATTAACTCCTAATTTGGTGAGAGGTTACACAGTGAGTGCATTCACAAGTTTGTACCTTTGGAATGATTTTATTTGCTTCCTAAACCAAAATTGAATTAAGTGACAAATACAGAAGATCAGCTATTTCAAACACTGTTAAAACTTGCTCTGTGTTTATGTCAGAGTCAACGGAGTTGTTTGTATCCAGGCCAGATTTGAAATGACCTAAAAAGTCTAAACTGGATGGTATAAGAAGAAATTTTGACAGCTCCTTAAGGAAATTTACCCCCACAATGGTACCACAAAATCATAGAAGTCCATTCAGAAGGGATGACTGCTGAAGAACAGCCAACAGGAACAACACAGTATTCACAAAATGTGGTGTCACAGTCTCTCACAGAACTAGCCAGAAAAACCTTATAAAAGCCTGCTGATGTGTAAGATGAAAGGAGAGACAGAAGAAAGTTCAGACTACAGTGGACATGCAAAATATAGAGGGGAAAAAAAAAGAGATGTTCCTAGAGCACACTAGGTAGCTAAGCAACTAACCTGCAAAATGCCAAGCTTAACTCCCCCCAAATTCCTCCAAGAACTGAAACGAACTGTTATAGCTGATATAAACCCTGAGTCACTGAGGAGAATCCCTGATAAAAAGAAGAGATGGAAAGAGAAAATAGCCATTAGCAAATCTTGCATAAGGAACTCAAACCCATACTCTATAATGAATCAGGGAAGGAGGAAAATCCATTCAAGGATACAGAGATGAACTCTAAAACAAATTGTGTCAAAGCCCAGGTGAATAAACTTTCAAGTCATATAACCATGCTCCAGAGAAGACAGGAAGAGGACTATAAAAGCCCTTTTGGAAAAGCAGATCAATCCATTACCTCGGGAGATTACTTAAAACAGTCTGCTTTTTTTTTTGCTGTAGAAAGAGAGAAACACAGTTACGAAAAATAATTGCAATGTTTCCTTATTTCTTCAGATTCCAAGGTATCTTCTTTACATGGCAGGTTTTAGCACATTTTTAGCATATTCTTCCCTGCCAGAGCTCCTCTTCCTCAGAGCAAGCACTGACTGCAGTTCACGGTCTCTCAGCACGTCCCAGCACACGTAGGTTGTGTGTGAATCCAGCTGTTTGCCCCAAGAAATGGGAAGAGCAGGACACAACAGCAAGGCTGACTTAACCATTTTCAAGGCTAAAATTTGGCAGTCTCAGCTAGAGCACTGACAGCCTCTCCTCTGCTGACTAAATGTGACACCCGCTGGAAATTGTTTCTTAAAAGATGCTGCTCTAGGCAGCTTTAAGCTATTACTTGCCATGCCACTGCACAGCTCTGCAGGAGGTTTTGCAGGCAAACCAAGCTCATTTAAGGAGGTGTGTGCATTGCACTACAGAGCCAGAGGAAAATTCTTGCCTCAACTTGAAGCAAGTAAAGTATTGCTTTCCCTGAGACCAGCAAATGTTCTGTTGCATACAAAGAGAAACTTAAAATGTGGCATTTCACTCAAAAGTACAGACACAGCGAAGGTGAATTTCCAAAAGCAAAGCTCTGTAATTTCTCATACCTGTGATGACAACTTTGTGTTTACTTAACATTTTATGAAGAAGCAAAATTCCAGATGTATGAACATTTTGGCTAAACCAAAAAAGCACAAAGGAGGTCAAAGATGCATCATTAACTGCATTAAACAGTCCAGGCATAAGGCCCTGAATTTAATATTTCACAAACAGTTAGAACAGTTAGCAATCCATTTTATGAGGATCTGTAAAATACCTTCATGTGTATCCTGCTGCCAGTAGTGAATTCTTTAGCAAACTGTGTCTACTAACTTTGGTTAATGTAAATAAGGACATAAATATGCTGGAAGCCAGGAAAATAATAGGATCAGATTTATAGCTACTGCCAACTGGTGTAACTCTGATGGTTTGCTTCCACTGTTGGCATTCATCCAACAAAATGACTCCCACATTTAGGCATCGACAGGTGTGCCTCAAAGTTCCCATTTCAACCTGTGGAGATGTAATTTCCCTCTCAGCTGAGAGATGGTGTGAATGTTGCTTTGAACTCCACTCACCACTGGAGCAGAGCTCCTCTAATGTACCCCTGGATGCCTAAACCAAGTCCTCTTCACAGACCCCACCTGAGGGGCTGATCCACAGTGTGAGGAATACAAAACCAATCCTGCTGGGACAGATCTGTGCCCACTGCCCTCTCATGGGCATGGCCAATGCCTCACTTTGAAAAGAAATGGACATAACTCCTCCCAGTACAGGAAGGTATTGTCCTTCTCTCTGGATCACAAATTTCCATCTCCCACCCTGTTTTCTTTCTCCAGATACTCCTAGCGATTACTTAAACAGCCTCTCCTGCCAAGTGTCACAGTCTTCTGGGTTTGCCATTATTTGTAACTTTTCTTTGCAGTGTTTACTAAATGCTGAGTGCCTGGGAAGATGCTTTTTCTAAAAATGACTCTGTGAGCAAGGTAGATCAGACCTTTTGCTGCAGCTAGTAAAGTATTAAATAAAAACTCACGTGTGATTTCCAGCCTCATGTTCAGTGATTCCAATCATCTGCTGGACTTGGCAGTACCAAAGTGCTGCCAGAGTGATTTTCTGCCTCTTTGTTGTAACCTGAAGAGAGATATTTTCTTCTTCCACAGAAATGCAGCTCTTACTAAAGGTTTATACTGCCCTGAGTTTCATTTGTCTCACTTTGGTTATTTATCTTCTTGCCCTCAACTGGCCTGATGCTCTTTGAAAGTACTTGTTAGATTCATCCCTTTCTTTTACAGGTTGTTCCCCATCTAAGTGGTTTTTGAAGATGGGCCTTTTCCTGAAAAAGAGTGGGGTTTGTGCCACTTTTTTTTCTTTTAATGGCACAATGATGGCTTTGGTCCCAGGTGCCTGGTCTGCTCTCACTCCCTGCGTGCTCAGTGGCAGCAGTGAGCAGGATTACTGCTACTTCTTATCACCATCAAAGCTGCCTTTCTAGCTGTGATGGGCATGAACTTGAGTAAGCAACAGAGGGGACAGGCAAGCAGGGGTAGTCACCAGTGGGGCACCTGCTCTTTCAATTAAAGGCACCATTTCTCCAGACCTTTGGGTTGGCTAGAGCAAAGAAGGGGAAGAACCTGTGCAATGAAGCTCTATTTTTAGTCTCAGAGCACAGTGTAGTTCTACAACAGAATATATGAGGACAGATTTTTGGAAAAAAAACCAAATAAGATCCACAAATTTTTCCATTTCTAAAGTTTTTCCATTTCTAAAATTTTTCCATTTCTACTCTTATGGCTGTAAACAGAAATAAGGTACAGGTCCCCTGATACCTGCTGTGTCCTCTGCTACTGCTGATGCACAAACCCATGTCATCTAAGGAAGTATCCAGATACTTGCTCAGACTGTACAATTGCTGGAGAAGCAGATTATTCAAAATTCATCATATGAAATATCTGTCAGACTGGTGGTGTTATTAAGATGAAATTATTTGCATTTTAACTAAGGAATGTTAATCTGCACAAGCTGGTCTTGAGACCAAAATATTTTGCTTCAAGCAGAAAGCAATCCCAGTGTTAGGTGGCAGGGGTTGGTTTTGGAACACATTCATTTAAAGGGAAAAAATGGGAGGAACTACTAAACTAGTAGTACTAGTAAACAAGGAAATCCCTGAATAAACCTTTAGAGGCATGGGGCTTTAGGCTGACAAAAGTTCAGCTGCAAACATAATATCTCATTTCCACTAAAGTATTCTTCATTTAAGGCTTTTGGCTCATCCAAGGTCCACTGAAGCCAGCAAAAACACTCCCATCTTTTTCCATGTGTTTTAGGTCAGGAACTTTCTGAGGAAGATGTGTAACAAATCCAGCACACCGAAAGCAACAGACACATTTCCGCCTTTGCAGAACATCTAGCTAGGGAGGGAAAACAGGCAAGAAAGTTGATGATTTCTGTGATATTTTTGCAGCAATATCTGAGTATGGATTAGTTATTTTCCCCACTTAACAATATTGGTCCCTTGTTGCCCTGTCTTGCCACTGTGTGTAATAGTCATTTGTTGTCTCACTGTGAGCTCCTTTGGAGCAAGGACTCTCTTTCTATTCTGATTTTGCATGGCCCCTGGCCTAAGGGTTCCCGGCCAAGATGCCACTGCAACATAAAAAACCAATCAATAAATAATGACAATATCTCTTGTAAAGACAGCAAGCAAAAGTGCCAGACTCTGCACAGGTTTTGGCTGGGTTAACAATCCCCACAGTCCTCTTCTGTGCCCTTCTGGGCTGCACAGTGCCAAAGGACTCCATGACTTTGTCCCAGCCCTTGCTAAAATGCTGGTGGGAGGTGCTGAGCCTTTTTGCCTACTCTTAATGACAAGGGTAGAGCCAAAGGCACTCAGCATGTTTCAAAAGATACTCAGTCCCTTGCAGGATGTGGCCCTGCTGCACTACACCTGAATCATAACCAGGGAGGATGAATCTGTTACCAAGTCATGGGTACTAAATCGTCCCTGTAGTAAGAAAAATGGGAAATTACACAGATCATTTTGGGAGGGCTTATTCTGACAGCTTGCAGTTCTCCTGACTGCTTTGCACAGATTTTGTGGACAGTGAAAACAACTGTCCGTCTGGCATGAGCTGGAGCTAATTCATCAAAAAGTAACAAGTTTTCCATTACTGGCTCCCTGTCCTCTTTCTGAAGGCATTCTGCCACTCTAGCTAGGTATCCTGGCATCTCGTCCTGGAGCATCCAGCAAGTCTCTTCCCAAGAGCTGTCCCCAGCTCCCACCCCTTGCTCCCCAGCTCACTTTGCCTGGACAACACGTCCAGAGCCCTCTGTGAGGCATCCACAGCCACAGACAAACGAGACTGTGCCACCGAGATCACCTTCCGTGGCTGCAGCAGCAAGGGCCCCAAACTGCTAATTAATAATAGATCAGAGAGAGAGAAGCCAGCAGGCTTCGAGCCTCATCTGAAATGAATGAAGCGAAGACTCTGGATGCATCAGGAAGCGCTGACTAAGTGAATCAGTCCCCAGGACTATCGCTAACGCGACAGCCACAGCCTGGAGATGAGGCCGACTGTTAGGACTAATTAAGCTCACTCGCTGCAAAATTGCCACGAGATCAAAAGTTCCACGCGAGGGCGATAATTGAAGCCCGGCAAGTCTCTGAGGAGGCGACGCCCTTGCAGAGCGCAATTGAGGGCCGCGTTGAAGGCGAAACGCGGCCTCAGAGCAGCAAGAAATCCCCTCAGACGCGTGAGGGGAGGGCGAGCAAACACGGCCCGGCCCCGCGGCAGGGCCCGGCCCCGCGGCAGGGCAGTCCCGGGCGCTGCCAGCAGGGGGAGCGGCGGGCGGAGCGCGGCTG
>VZRX01012897.1:0-32493 GCA_013398075.1 Notiomystis cincta | reverse complement strand
CGGGAACATCCCCGGGATGGCGGGAGAGCCAAGGGGACCCTCGGGATGGCGGGAGAGCCACGGGAACATCCCCGGGATGGCGGGAGAGCCAAGGGGACCCTCGGGATGGCGGGAGAGCTGCAGGGACCCCCGGGATGGCGGGAGAGCCACGGGAACATCCCCGGGATGGCGGGAGAGCCAAGGGGACCCTCGGGATGGCGGGAGAGCCACGGGAACATCCCCGGGATGGCGGGAGAGCCAAGGGGACCCCCGGGATGGCGGGAGAGCCCCGGGAACATCCCCGGGATGGCGGGAGAGCCACGGGAACATCCCCGGGATGGCGGGAGAGCCAAGGGGGCCCCCGGCCGCCGCACGGACACCCGCCTGACCCTTAACACACGCGAAAGCACTTCCCAGCCCAGATTTTCTCCAGCCCCATTTAAACATTCAAACGCAGTGGTGATGGCAGAAGTTTCCGTTCCAGACTGCGGTTTGGTTTTCTCTTTATTTAAAAAGAATAAATGAGTCAGGTCCATTTTTGATTCTCGCTCATCTCGCTTTCAGATCCTCAGCACCACGTCCCAGCAGCAGGGCACTGATTTGAAAACAAGTATTTCCCTGCTTTACTGTCAGCTGTAGAAAGTATTGTGGCTATGAAATACTTTTCAATGTAAGCGAGCTGTGCTTTGAGAGGAAAGCAGCAGTGCTGAAACACTGAAAACGGTTTCCCTTATCAAAGGTGGCCACGGAGAGAGGGAAGCCACAAGCAAGGACTGCAGGCTGACTGTGCTAGGTGAAAGCATGTCAAAAGAGAAGGCAGTTTAAAATGGATATTGATGCATAAACTACAAGGTGTCCTTGAACCTCAGAGCTATAAGAGGCAGTGGAAAGAGCAAATCCCCACTCAGAAAATACTTGGATTTAATTTTCTTTGTATAAGTGGTGTACTTGCACTGGGAGCTTCAGAGACTCCACAATACTTTCTCAGGGATGAGAAAGGAGTGGGAACCCTCATGTCTAGGGAAAAGGGATGCTAAGAGGATAAAGTGCTGCTCTTGCTTTGCCCCACATACAGAATATTTCTTTCATAACTATGGGTAAAGCACTCAGAGCTCCAGCCACAGAGAAAAAAATCAGACCTCTCAGTGACTTTGTGGATTTAAACTCTGCAGTCTTTGTGCTTTGATTTTCTAACTGCAGAAGGAGACAATACCATTTGCCTACTGGAAGCAGAAAAATGTTGACAGATAACACAGGGCCAGGGGCCATACCTGCAAAGGAAGAGGACAAAGTAGGTTTATCACCAGGGGGTTGATTTATCTGTCATCAGTCAGATAAGTAAAAGTGTTCTCTGTCTGACAAAATCCATCTTGTTCAGCTAGTGAGTGCTAATAGACAGGCAGCTCTTTAGTTTTCCTGGATGGCACCAAAATCCCATGTTTTCCTTACTGAAAAGACTGAATTTCACTCTGGAAGCTGCTTGTCACCTGTGACCAGCTGTGTCCACCACAGCACTCTTAGCAGTGAAAATGACAAATACCCTGATCACAAAGACAGAAATCCACCCAAACCCAAACATCTCTTTGCTCCTGGAATCAGAGCAGCTCTTTTTCTCAGGACAGTGGCAGTTGGACCAGGTGTCACCACCAAGTCTCTATTGCTTCTGCAAAACAGCCAGAGAATATTTTGGATGGAGCTGTCAGCAATAACCCTGGGAACAAGCTCTCATATCTACCAGTCAGGAGCAAACTTCCTTTGTACAATCCCTGTGGGGTCAAAGGATGCCTGCCTCTGCCATACAAGGGGGACAGCAACTTTTAACCAGTATGAAACAGTGGGAATATTTTTTTCTCCCACACCATGGCATCACTTTCTTGCTGCAGCTCACTCCTTCCTATGTCTCAGCAAGCTGCAATGTAAAAATCAAACCAACCCTGCTTAAATGTTGCTCTGAAAAGCAACTGAGCATCTTTGTGAGGGGAAAAGCCCTCAGCCCCAACTGAGAAGATTCAATATTGTTAACTGTCTCAGTGTACCCCCACATGCACAAGCAGGAGAGACTGGAAAACCACCTCACCACATCCCATCCATGAGAATGGAGAGCCTCAGTGGATGCAGAGGGATTTGAGTACAAGCAACTGGCAGCACACACAAGTCAAGTTGTTTAAGGAAATAAAAAAGCGGGATGTGCTAAAAGCCAACCATTGTCTCCTCCTGGAGAGTCGCCCAGGCTTCTCTCAGCTCTTAGGCTGAATTTAATATTTACACGGCTCTGGAGATGACCCTATCTGGATTTGAGTGACACACAGCATGAATATAAAGTCCTCCTTCTCCAGAGGCACCTGGTTGGAGCTCTATTTTTCTCACCAAAACATCTTTTTCTGCCTAATCTAAAGGAACTTGGCCCATCAGTGCAGCCCTACATTCTTTGGAGCATCATCAGAGATTTTGAGACCTACATTAGCTGAGTTTCCAGCAAGCTTCCAGGCCCCCTAAATATTTTCTAAGCACTCAGCTCCCTGAGGGAAGAGATTTAAGAAGAAATTGGCATGCAGTAAAACTGCTTGTATTTGTTCTGCCACTGTCAGAGAAATGGCTGTGGGCTTCTTTTGGAAAGCTGCAGGTTTCCACTAACATTTTGACATTTGTGCTGTTTTGTTTGTAGCTGACAGGGTCCAAAATGATAAAAAATCAATTCACCTGGTCCCCAGCTGGGTGCTGAAGAGAGTTAGCATCTCTGCACACTGCTATTTTGCCCTTGCCTCGTGGCAGTCTGTGCCCTTGGGAGCTGAAATCCCTGCCCAATCCCTCCCTCCTTTTCTGCAGTGCATTCTGTAGTGCACAGCTCATCCTCACTGCCATGAAAATGAGATCTTCTGGTATCCTGCCTTTTGGTATAATAGGCTGGGAATTTGCGGAAGATTCCTTAGTTGAACATACAGCACTGATGAAACTGCCTGGCTCTGCAGCAGATATCCAGATGGAGTCATGGAGACTGTGGTGAAAATCCCATGGAGGGCAAAGATGGCCAGGAGGGCAAATACCTCCAGGGTGAGTAGCCCCCAGATCTAGGAGAGGTAAGAGATTGGTTGGTTCCATTTTCCTGCCATCTCCTTTGATCCACACCCACCACTTTCTGCCCAAAGGAGGATGAAGCACTACTGGAGATGCTGTGGTTCAGTGTCCTGTCCTGTGCAGGGCATCTCCAGGTGAGAGGCAGAAACTGCAGGTTCTTTTATGCTGGATCTGCAGTTATGGAATTTTCCTGCATTTATTGGAGCAGCTGAAGCTCAGTAACACCAGAGTGCAAACCCAGTGCAAACAGCCCGACCCAGACCTGTCCCTGTAGCAGCCAATTCCCTCACATGGATGCTCCTCCCAGCTTGGCAGTGCTGTCCTAGGACATAAATCCACAGGACTCATCCCCAGTTACCCCAGTTCCTCTGTGGGGAAGATTTTAGCCCAGTGGTTACAGGCAGAATGCCCAGCCCAGCCCCACAGAAGTGCAGGTGCACGTTAGAAAATTCACCAGCGTGGAGAAAAAAATGTGGATTTAGATAGGAATCATTGGAAATTCTTGACACACATATTTGAGCAGGCAAACAGAAGTAAAACAAATACAGGCTGAATACATGTGGGACTGTCTTGAAAACAACTCCTATGACTCAACATGACACCTTGTCAGGACATGTTTGCTCTGAGGTTACCAGCACAAAGCCAAAACCTGTCACGTTACTTCGGCTGGATGATAAAACACAGAATAGCTAAAAAAAATCAGATCTTTTCATTTCCACCCAAGTTTTCTAGCATCTGTAGAAGGATTCCTGCTGAGGAAGTTGCAAGCATCTCCTGCTGCACAGATGTAACACAGAGAAGACTTGGATCTTCCAAGGCTGTGCAAAAGTGCTGCCCAAGTGGCACAGTGAACAGTCCTTAACAGATCTGTACCTCACCATAATATGTGCCAGCCTTGTCAAGTATCTTATCTTAGCACAGGCTTTTCCTATAGGATTTTGCTCCAAACATATAGGATTGATTGTCTAACACCCAAAGAACAAAGACTGACCCTCTTCCTACAGGCTGCAAAACGTGTTCTGGGGCTCTTTTAGTGCTGGGCAAATTCTTACAGATATTCCTCCATTCTCCCCTTCCTGTACAGGCCATGACTGGAGACAGCATATTCTAGTTTCTCAATGTGAGTTTTAGGTTTAACACTGAATTACAAGAAGGTAAAATTGCCCACAGCCCACACCTCTGTTCATTGATAATAGGAATAAAGAAAGAGAAATATAATGAGCAAACCTTTTCATGAAGTGCTTGTGTAACTTGTTTCACAGAATTGTTTTCTATGTTTCCATGCATCTTCTAGATCTACACTGCCACAGTTTGGCTGTGTTAATCTTTAACTAGCCTACACAGCACATGGGCTGATCAGGCAGGCAGCTCTTGGAGGGAAGAGGGTGGAAAATACAGCCATAAGGAAGGAAAAATGTGTAGGAGTTCAGTTTACAAACCAGTGAAACCAACCCATGGGCTATAAATCAGGATGAAGTTAATGTAAGTATCTTACTTCAAGAAGACCCCAAGCATTGAAAAAATGAAGTCTGACTGAACTAATGAGACTGATTCAAACATAATGGAAAAGATATTTGGTGCTGGTGACAGCAGAGCATCGCCAGGAGCAATCTTTGTTAGATCTGTTTTATTGCAGGCATGCTGGTTTGATTCCTGGCATCACAGAGCCAGGGATGTTCACACTAGGAAGCTGAACCCAAATCATCTTACATTTCTGGAGCTGTCTAAAGCTGGATACTTGGAACCACCACTGAAGGAAAGCAGCTGGTTTTTGTTTTTGCTTTGAATTATGGAAAGAAGAGAGAGTGTCTCAAGCATGGCTGTCCTGGCTTGGCATTCCTGGTAATTTTCAGCCATCAGGAGAAAGTGATACCTAATATTGTGTGGGCACAGCAGCTCAGAGGGGTCCTGGTGATCACAAGCTCCCTGGAATATTCTGGTTAAGATTTTATGCCTTCAAGGAGGATGGAATGAAAATACATGTAACACTCAGACTGCTCAGAGATCACTCATTGTCGTAGGAAGGATACTGCCATACCATCAGAAGATTGTCAAGGTTCAGTGACTGCCAAATTCTGGCACTGTGTCATGCCCTCTGGACACTATTTTGTCCTAAAAAGAGCTGCAAAGAGACAGAAAAATAAGATCTGCCCCACATTCTAAAGAGAGCTTGTAATTCAAGCAACATGTAGCAAGTCCTCAATATCAAACAGAGTTTGTGAGTTGTACAGACAGATCTCCCAGGCACTACCAAGCTGGTTTATTTGTGTGCCACAGCTGTCAGTAATGATGTGTAGCTGCTGCTGCTAACAGCACACACAGTGTAGGGCAAGTTCCAGAGCTGTGGGGCTGGAGGTTTGCAAAGCCACCACGCTGGGTCTGCTGCCCTGGCTTGGAGAGTGTGTACAGAATTAGGAGAATGTGGGGTAAATTAAATCAGATTTTCATCCCTTCATCACCACACCTGACTCCCAGGGACTCCTTATCTTTGCACAGGAGCAGCTTTGCCTCTACAGGGACTGCTCCTGCTTCTGCTCCTGGGCCCTCTCTGAGCGGGTCACAGAGACTCCCAACACCCAGGAGCTCTCTCTAGGCCTGCTCAGCCATGGCTCTGCTGCCACGTGTGTGTGCAGGGCTCCTTTAGACTCCAGAGTGAGCACACACATCCTCAGGATGTGTCTGTGAGAGCTGTAATACCAGAAGCTGCAGGACTTCAAGCAGTCTAGAAAACCCAAACCTTTTCTGGGGGCTTTCCTGATCCCAGCTTGTTTTGATAAGCTGGGCATCTTTGGCTGCAGCATCACTCAAGGTCATATATTTCAAGCAAATATCTGGTTTTCATTCCAAAAGGAGTGCTAATGACCCTGAACTCAGGCTCTAAAACACTGTGAGCTGGGATGTTTTCAGAGCTCTTGTACCTTTACAAGTGAGAATCATTTTAAGGCTCCCCTGAACACAAAGGCTTGGCAGACATAAGGAAATGGGTTCTGTTTCTTGGTCATGATATGTGATATAGCAGGGTGAAGTTTATTGAAACAAATACAGACACAGCATTTGAATGCTGCTGATTTTTTTCTAAATGTCTTCTTTTATTTTACACTATTATTAAGTACTGCCTCTGCCAATTTTATCTTACTGCAATCCTTTGTCCCTAAGGCAGATCAATTTTCATTTTATTGAATACCTGGAGAAAGGGGGGGAAGATTTTATGCAATGTCCTTTGTCCCTTTTATTTTCTTTCTTAGTTTTATGGAATTTCTCCACATCAAAAATACAGTGGTATTTTGTCTGTCTTTGTCATTGAAATTACACAATGTTAAGAACTGTATATTCACTTAAGTTTTAATTTTCAAATAAGCAGTTTCTTAAAATGAGAGTTTAGATGTAGCTTTGTCCTTACTGTATATCTGATGTTCCAGTCCTCAAAGGATGTCAAATTAATAGGCTTTGTTCCTTACATTATGAAAGCCAGAAGAAAATAAATACATGTAAAGATGTTTACAATTTGATATTCTGAGCTTTCTGAAGCTCTGAGTTTTTTAAATTCCCAGTGAATTCAATGGAAATTGAAAATGTTAAAAACCATATCATTAATGACTAGGGATGAGTTTATGGCTATTAAATAAATTTCCTTGTGGCTGATGATAAAATTAATGGGGTTTTGGATGTTTTAATAAAGATATGAAAAGCTTACTTGAAAAGATGATTTCCAATGCTTTGACTTCCTTTTTGTATCTTATTCCTAAAATATCTTTTGCCCATAAGCACTACAGAGAAGTAAATAATGTATAATTGTATTTACATTCCATATTAATTTTAAAGGTCTACGAGGATGAACTTGATGATGAAGACAGAAAGTCAGGTCTATGATCACTTTTCAGTTCTCCTGTCAACCACTTTTGATGAATCTCCTCACATAAGCACCAGCACTTCCCCCACTGTCCATGTTTTGGGAGGCAAAGCAGCAGGTGGCTCAGAGAGCTGTGTAATGGGGATGGCAAGGGCCATGCTGGTACTTAGGACTGAAAACTGCTGAAAACCACTGAAAATCAGCAACTGATCCCCTTCATCTTCCTCCAAGACGTTCCTTACTTCAAATGACACGTGAGGGTGCAGGGGGTCACAGTTTCTGCCTCCCAGGGGAGCACTGCTGCCCTTCCTTGTGCTGGCTGCCCCAGGCAGGGGGACAGTCACTCACCCTGGTGACAGAGAAGGGACAGCCCTGCCAACCCCTGTGGGCTGCTGGCTGCAGGGGGGAGCTGCCTGGCTGGGCACAACTCATTCCAGGTCTGCCAGCTCCTCTGAGGCACTGCACTTCTCCTGAGGGCTGAGGTTCCGTGCAGAGAGGGGTAAGGAATCAGTTTGGGTGATAATGAGCCAAGGGGTGTACCTGGCACTGCAAGGCAGAGAGCAGTTAAAACCCCGAGGTAGCACAGTTTTACTTGTCTCCCCTAACATCAGCACATCTGACACCAGCAAGGAGCAAAGCCACTGAGTAAGAAAATGCCATCCTAACATCCCCTTTTCAGGGTGAAACTGCCATTTATCTCACCCAAACAAAAGCATGTGTAGTGTTTTTCACGGCCCCCAAATGAGCATAATAGCTGCTGGCAGTGGATCTACTTTCATCATTATCAAGGGCCTTGTGATTACTTGTGTTATTGGCTCCTGTTGAGATTGCTACAGTGAAAACCATTTGTGGAAAATTAAAATGAATAAAAGCTTAAAAACCTAGCATCATGTTTCACTGTTGTCTTCTAAGGAGCGAAATTAAACTACCTGTGTAGGGGAGAAAGCCAAGAGCCCTTGTAAGCAGGAACATCTATTTGTATGGAGTGTTTACATCTAACAAATGTGCTTTATCCTTGGTAATTTACCCTGTGTGGGTTCAGGAGAGTTCAGCCATTATTTAAGCATGGAGTGAGGAACAAACACTTCCACTGTGCTGGACTGAAGTGTGTGCACAGGTACAGTGTGCCTGCAATGCACTGACCCTTTGGCAGGCTTTGGCACAGATTAGAAAAGTGCCAACTGAACTAGAAAAAACATCATAGCAGTGTCATTAGATGGGAATTAGCTGTCTGAACCAGCTGTCCTGACAGCTCCTGGCCTCAGCTAGTGTGAGTTGGGATGGAGATAAGTGAGATGAGGGACCAGCCTTGATCAGAGCAGATCCAACCTGCATCATGGAGCCTGGGAAAGCATGTGTCCTTGGAAAATGCAATGCCACTGAAATTTGTGTCAGTGCTAAAATTCCACAAGGGAGCACTGAAATCATGAAGGTCTTTACATTTACTTCTTGTTCATGATCAAACAGAAAATGGCTTATGGGATGATGAGAAATTTAAAGGGAGCCTTTCTAGAAGCAAACTAGAGGAGGCCACAAAGTTAGAGACATTATTTTTATTTCTTCTCATTTTGCCATCACTGTCCCATGGAGGATGATGCCAGTTACATGTCCTTTTTCCTTGAGCCCTTGCATTGCTGGTTCTAGCAGTGTTTTGAAGGTTCTCCTGTGCTAAGCACACACCTGAGGTATTTGTGAGGAGCCCTTTCTCAGTGCCCACTTTTACCTCTCCTTTTTGTCTGGCCTCCCTGGGTTGGCTCATTGGGTTACTCAGGACAGCAGAGCCTGCTCAGAGAAGGCAAGGTGGCTGAGATGGCACCTGATAAGCCTGGAGTGATGCTGACTGGCTGGGGAAAACATCCAGAAGATGCATTTGGGGTGATTTTTATCTCAGGCCTTTGTTGATGGAGTTTGCTGACTGAGGACACAGTTCCACAGCCCTGGTGGAGCCAGCAAGAAGTGTGAGGCCCTGCTCTGAGTGCAGGGTGTGCACAGTGAGGTTCCACACCACCACAAGCCTGTCTAGTCTGTGCCCAGCCTCTCCAGAAGGAGTTTAGCTGCTGGCTTGTTCTGTAATTGCACACACAAGGTGTGCAATGATCATCATACCTTCTTCTGCTCTGCAGCTCCTATTCCTCTCTCCACACCTTGATACTGGGGAGAATTTATTTTATTTGCCTTGTTGGGAAGTTGGCAGTCTTGGTCTGTGGTGATTGACACATCAGTTTATTGAGGAAGGTTTTAATAAAGACATCATGATCATAACAGTAAAAAATACAAGGCCAACTACATGAGAAGGGGCCATTTCCTAGTAAATCCAGCCCTCATTTGTGCTTGTAGTACAAAGATTTCTTCAGGCAAGTCTCAAGACAGAAGTTATCAGTAGATGAAAGAAGGCTTATCTACAGATTTAACTGCAGATAATGAAGTATGGGTAAAGTGAGTATTTTGCTACACAAAACCCAGTTAATATCTAGGAGAAATACCTCCAGCAGGACATGGCAAAACTGTATGAAGAATTGTGAATTCTGCTTTACCAGAACTGTCAACAGTGGCCAAAATGAAGAAAAAGTAAGAAAGAAAAAAAAAAAAAAGGCATGGCCAAGTCAGGTGACAGAGAGATGACTCTACAGAACTACAAATCAAAAGAAGACAGCATAAATATGTAACATTAACATTCACCTTCCAGAGCAGGCAGGGTGGTGCAGGGCTCTGCTGGAAGCTGTGAGAGCTGCTGGTAGCCCTTGTACTCTGCTCTGCTGGGTGTGAGAGCCCTTCTCCTGGCATTGAGACAGAGGAAGCTGGTCTGTACTGGGTTTTGCAGCAGAGTGATTTTTATGTTACTACTGAAAACTAGAAGTTTTGGCTACCACCTGAAATCTGGAGCTGTCCTCCTACAGGTCACTGCAAATTAATAGGGCAGCTATTAACCCAAATTGCTTCCAAGAGAAACAGGGGAGGCATTAGAAAAGGGAATCTGAGTTTCAGTCAAGTGACTGGAAACTGGGGCACACAGGGATTACAGGTCTTGCCAAAACTGCTCTGGAGGCTGTGTTGGCTTCTGATGAGCCCAGAAGCTGTACCTGTGAGCCCTACCTAAGTGAAGAGCACCACATTGTGTTCCCCAGTGAACTATGATGGTGTTTTTTAATGCAAAGAGAAAATTCCTCTTTCCTGACAATTGCTACAGAAAAACTGGTACTTTTTGGCCTTTTTTTTCCTCTCTGTTGCTTTTATGCAAGAACTAGCTTCAACTCTAATTTTTCCTTAAATAGATTTTGTGAGGCTGCAGGCTGACCCAAAAGCCCTCAGCAAGTAGAAGAAAAATGCCAGTGCCAACAGCTCTGCAATAGCCTGCAGTAGCTCAGCAGTGCTCTGAGCAGCCAGAGCTTCAGAAGGGCAGTTTGGGAGCCCACTGCTGCTCATCTCCACTGCCTAATTGGCAGAAATCTCCATTACTGCTACAAGTCAACAACACCAGGAGTTCAACGCAAATCAAAGAGGGGGGCAAATTAAATGTCTGCACCTAGCAGGTGTGTGCTTCTAGGAGAGCCAGAGGCTGAGCATCTCCCAGCAAGTGAGCTGCAGAGCAAGTCCCTGACAACTCATGCACAGAACCTCCAGCAGGAGACGGATTGACCTCAGTGAAAATGCTGATGAGCAGGGATTTTGGCAGGTGTTGAACTCATGGCACAAAAAGCAAGCCTTAAATAGTTGGGTTAAGAACTGAGGAGCCTTTGCCTTCTTGTGTAAAGAGCTGATGGAGATGCCTATCCCATGAGACCAGGCAGAGCTCCTTCCTGCTTAAAGAGAAGTGCACCCCTCCAGCTCTGCTCTGTTTCCATGTGCAGGGACCAGGTTTTTAACTACCTCAGGTAAACCTTGAGAAATGGCACTCAGTGAAATGCACAGGAAACATCCAAGGTTTACTCCTTTTGATTCATGTAACCCCTCTAAATGGCCTTCTGCCCAGACTCTGGCACGTCCCCTCTGCTGCATCATCCTGTCTCCCACTTCTCTGCAGACTTACAGAAGAGCAACCAAAACACGAGGGCAGAGTGATTTCAAAGAAGCAGTGCCAGCCTGCCCCATAAATAATGCATACAGACCTTTTGTAGTGGTGAATTTTGCTTCTGAATCATCAACTGTGTTATCCTTCCCATTCCTGTCCTCTGCTGCAGCCTTCCTGTAACCCTCCTAGAATTAAAGTAATGTAAACAGCAGATTTGAAGGGTGGGTTCAGGAACCTATTGAATGGATGTTTCTACTCATTGACTTCACAGATGAGCAGAACTCCTCACCCAGGGAAAAGGCAGCTGTGGAGCTGCTGCTCAAAGATGGCAGTAGAGAAAAGGCCTTGAATTATATCCATTTTACCACTTCAGGGGGGAAAACTCCAGAAGGTTTCAGGTACTGGTGAGCCAGAAGTAGGAATTCAAAGACCAAATCAGACATTTTCCTGTAAGCCAAAATCTACTTACAACTGACTGCTGGCTTAGACAGAGCACACTATACCAATAGAGTGGTGTGTGAGCAATTGGCTGAGATACATGTTTGGGCAGCTTTCTTCCTTAAAACAAATGCAAAAGTTAGAGATTTGTAAATTGAAGAGCTATTGATCCAGTAATCTGTTTGTTTTGCTCAAAGAGACACAGATCCTGCTGAAAGTGTCATCCCAGCCAGGAAAAAAAAGTGATCACTTCAGGAGTTCAGATGTGGGGCTGAATATTGTACTTCCATGTCTGAAAGGCTGCCAGAGTGAAAGAAATAAACCTCATAAGGTCTGAACTGTGGCCCAGTGCATCTATAATTATACTGGGTGTGCTAATGGTTCTGAAGAAGGGACTAAGTGTACGAGACAGCCCCTCACATCTTCTGCAGGAAATCAAACAGATCCCAAAAGCAAAGGAGATAATACCATCAAAAATAATGCCCTGCAAGCTTCCACCAGCTAAATGATATTTATATAAAGGTGCTGGCAGATCCAAAAGCACACAAAGGTACTTACTGTCATTCTCTCCTGTCCATCAGTTTGGTCTTGCTGGCTCTCTGAGGCTCAGCACTGAGGCCCAACAAAGCACTTGGCTTCCCAAATGTCCACAGGGATACACTTTCTTCTCTTCCTACCACTTATTCTTCTCTGAGAGGCTGAACCTGATTGTTGATCACACTTGCCTCAGATGAACTGACACACCAAGACCTGAACAGAGCCCTGCAGTTGTGCCTTAAGGGTCTGTAAGGCCCCATATTTTTGGATGCCAGTGTCATAAAATTAGTTCAATTCTCAGACAGCAATAGATGGAGCAGTTCTTAAAAGACATGCATTTTCTGCAGTGGTGATAAGCAGTGGGCAAGAACTGCAACAGCCCATCCATTAAATGCTGTCCCTCCCCACCATCGAGGGGAGCAACTCCCTCTTCTAAAACTAAAGAAGCTGGTCCCTTCTTTTTCTCAAGATACTGCAAAGCAACAGCTCAGGGACAGAGAGACACAGGATTGCTGAGCTCCTCCTTTTCCTTTCTGCAGCTTTTGTGCAGTCAGTGTTGGCTGTTTGGGGACAGGATGGAGAGCCCAGAATGGTACTGACTGGCTGCTGGACCCTGGTGGAACCCTGACAGATTTTGGAGTGTCCCCTTGCCTCCCCAACCTCCCAGTGCTGGGAGCACTGGCAGCCTGGGGACAATGCACTGGTGATTTCTGTATCCTTTCTTTTCTATCTCCACGACCCTGGATTTTAATATGCTCCAGGCTGCCTCTCCTGTGTGGGTATCCCAGTGTAGCTGAGGCCTCTAGGACAGCACCATTCACACACAAACCATGTGGCTGATGAGTCATGCCCACTTAATGTCTTGAAGGACTGGACTCCACTTGTCCCTCTGCTGCTGTTCTGTTCCCCAGCAACAGCACAGGTTCTCAGTAATTTCAATCACTTCCACTGCCTCCTGGTATTTTGTTCCCTGAACACTGAGTTCTCCCCATCTCTCCCAGGAGCAGGCAGGCACCTGGGTTGCTCAGATGCAACTGCTTGCAGCACATTCCTCGCTGGCATTTCTACTCCCCTGCAACCACAATGGATCATTAATGAGTCTGTAACTTGGATGATTAGCTATTATTTATGCAGAAACTCAATAGAACCTTGTCCACTTGAAAAATGGTGCTCCTCAGTGAAAACATAAGTTGTTGCTAAAGCTGAAAACATTGACCAAATTTTCTTTTTCAGGTTCCTGATGCCCTTGCCAGTAAGCTGAGCAAACCCTGCCATTTTCTTGTTGCACTTCCATTTGTGTTTTCCAGTTCAGTCCTTACCACCACTGTTAGACTCTTCTTGGGCAGAAACAACAAAACACAATAAAACCTAATTATTAGAACACTATTGAAGATAAGCTTCCCTTTTTAATGACATAAACCTTCCTTATCACATATAGCTGTGCTTTCCTCAGGCATTTTCTAGCAGTGACTCTTTCAGCACAAAAGAATAAAGCTCCAAAGCGCTGTGATTGAAAGCGTGCCAACCTTTATTGACAAGGAAGTGCCAAGGCTTTGGAGAACTGTGAAACAGAAGCCTAAGGAGAAAGAGATACATTATGTATAAGAAGATATTCTAGAAAATACCCAAAGGGAGAAACAAGCCAGCCTTGAACAACTGTGACAGACTCCCAGCCTCAGCACTTACATTTCTGTTGAAATCTGGTGAGGAGAACTGATCAAGAAGCTGAAATCAATAAAAGACAATGATTCACAGGTTTCAGACAGTGATGGGCCTCTGTATAAAGTTAGATGACTGAGAAAAGGAAAGACAGGTGAAAGATTTGATTGCCTATTTCCCACTAGAAATTTGTAAGAATGGGTTTTTCAAATCTTAAGAGAGGCAAATTCTAGCTTAAATGTAGTAAAAACTCAGGGGGAAATGTAAAACTGCATCAAGCTAACAAATGCATGGAAACAAAATAATTGTCAGCAAGAGTTTCAGCCTGGTTGTCTACACAAATGTGGTAGGCAAAGAGCCAGCAGGCACAGGAAGGACCTGGAGGTCCAAATGTACTGAAGACATTGACAAAACAAATCACTCCAGAACAAAAAGAAACCAGACTAGGACTGACAACCAGATTTATACATTGACAGCCTCAAGCTCCTCTCACACAGTTCAAATTCTTGAGTGATCCTGTGTGCTTCATTGTGGGGCAGTCTGGAAGCTCCTAATATTTCAGATATCTAGTTCCACTGAGGAACTTATTCTTCTACAGTTATCTTAAAAGCATGGTGAAGGAATTGATTCACAGCACAGGTTAATCCATTCCAGAAGACCACTCCCAGCATCCCAAAACAGAGCCTAAAATGGCAACAGCCTAGTCATGCTTTTCCAGACAATAAAGAAAACAAATGGTTTAAATTCTAGCTAAGCTGTGCAAATGCCAACATTTTAACTTACAGTGATACAAAGAGCACTTGTTTTCCAAGAAAATGTATCAGCTTAACACAGCTTAAATCCCACAGTGATCTGCCTTGACCAGGCATTGTGATCTTATTGCAATCACAATGTTTTCAGTCCTAGGAGAAGACCCTTTCAAGGACACCCTAAGGAATGCCCTCTCTGTCTATGAAATCTGCAGGCTGAGGGAGCTGTTGGTTTGTTCAACCCCTCCCCACAACTTTCCCAGTCCCTGCACTTCATGGCAGGTTTGACAGGAGTCAGCCTGAAGCCTTGCCCCTTCCCACTTCCTCAGAGATTCCTGATGGATAGGCCTGGGCTGCTGAGTGCAACAGCACCTGCTTATCTCTGCATTTATTAAATGCTTCACACTAAAAGTCCTTCAAGTCAAACCCCCAACTTGCTTTTCTAAATATCTTCTTGAAATACTTGTCCTCAAGGAATGGGCTGGAGCCCTTCTGTCTCCTTCAACCTTTCCAGCCAGAGCATCACTTTTTCAGCAGGGCCTATTGTAAAGTCCCAAACAATTGTTCTGCAAATGCTGTTTCCAAAAATAGCATTTGGGTAGTTTGCACACTACATTTCCATCTGGAGCAGATCTTTTCTCAGCAGCTCCAAACACATGGACACAGAATGGAAAATACTGTCATGGCTTGAATAATGGCTCCATCGAACAGAGAGCAAAACTCACCAAGCAATGAATCCCAAAGCATGCTGAGCCCTCAAGGCCCAGTTTTCCAATGCTGTTAAGCATGGATGTATGTTGTTCTAAGCAAGCTGCTATTGTAGCAGCTCACAAGATTTATTGTTCGTACTCTGGTGGCACACATTGATTGCTGGGGTGTGCAGAGCTGAGCCAGTTGTGACAGAAAGAACCTCTGGAGCATTAGGTCTGGAGCACTGTGTCTTGGCTCCAGCCACTCCATCTGCTCTCTCCTCTGCTCATCTGTAGATATCCTTGCACAGCTCTCCTGCCTTGCTTTCCAAGCAAAACTTTGCAAAGCATCTCAAAATTGATTTGATTCTGATATCACACCTAGGCCCTTGAGCTCCACAGTCACTTCCTGGGGAAGCATTTGAGAAGCCATCTGTGTGTGTGAGCCCAGTATCTGATTTGCTTAATGAGGCACATCAAACTCATCCAAATCTACATCAAGATGTAATGAATGGCGTGATGTAGAAGCAACCTTTGAGTAACTCATCAGTAAATTCATCAGCAGCTGGACTCTGAGGAAGTTGGTGGAGTTCTCTGACTACAGGCTTCTGGAGTCTTTGTGGTAGGGCTCTTCATGTTTTATCTACTGAAACAACCAAAGGCCACTCATTAAAAACCTCAGCTCTCTGGAGTTATCAGATTTTCAGAGTTAATGCATTTTCTACACTATTTCCTGCTGTAATTTCCAGTTAGCATGACTTAAAGTGTGAAAATTGGCACAAAATTAAGAGAACCAATTTGGATGTCTTAATTTCATCTTATGCTTTTCGTATAGATTCCATAATTTCTTCTTCTGGACTGCTGGATTTGTCAGCACAAATAACCTGGCAGATTCTGTGGCTGACCTTGAGGCTTTCACACAGTGGTTCCCACTTAATTTCATCACAGTGGTGGTATTGAGCTAACACAGCAGCAACTGCATTTTGGGTCTGCTCCTTCCTTGCAAACAAACAATACTGCAGGATTATGCTGGGATTATCCCAGATCCTGCAGTATTGGCTGTCTCAAGGTGAAGGGGTGGCTGTGAGCAATGAAAGTCAGACAGTAAAAGGCTGGGGTTTTATTAAAGGGAGCCAGTTCAGGGCAGGGAAACACCCTCCCTAAGGGGCCAGGCCCAAATGCCTCAAGCAAAACTGAATTTGGGGTCTCCATTCCTAGAGAACATGAACATTTCTCTCCATTAACACTTGGCTCAGAGCCAGCAGAAAGGCAGAGGTGTTTCTGCACCTTTCTCTTTAGGAAGGATGGGCCCAAGGGCAGTTCTAGTCCTCAGCCTGCTGAACACCAGGGAAGCGACAAGTCCAAGGAAATGGCTCACCCTCCCAGGCTCTGTGTGCCAGAACACTTTGCCAGGAGGGCTGTTCCCCACAGAGCCAGTCAGTGACCCAGGAAGAGGGGCCTGGATGCTTTCCCCAGGCTGTCAGGGACTGGCAGGAGGATATGGGCATCCAAACACCCAGCTCTGTGCCACTCTCAGCCAGAAAAGCCACACTGGCGAATTGCAGACTGAATTTGGTGATAAAGTTCCTGTCCTGATGTATATGAGCTATCAGGTCATCTTAAATGAATAAACTGCTGGTCTAAACAGCAACTGATTATAGCAGGTTGTTTTGAATAAGTGGGGTTAAAACAGCTGGAATTTTACCCTGTTTGCAAAAGTTATTGGTGGTGGATAGAGAATGAAGGGACTCTGAGCTGCTTTTGGTGCTGAAGAACACCGAGACCAGCCTGGCTCATCAACCCCAGAATTAAACATTCTGAGGATGTGAAGAGCAAGGATTCCTGACAAACTGGCACTGGTGAGGTAGCAGACAAACTACTGGTAAAGGAACCAACAAGTGATGGTACTGACAGTTTATCTAAAGCTGCTGAGCTAAAGGCTGCTGAGCTGACACAGCTGGCACAGAAATATCTGATCAAGAGTCAATTTTTTACTATAAAATCCCACTTTTTAATGGCAGGGACTTCTAACATACCTTTTCTAAGAGCCTTTGTCAGATTCTCCCATGAGTGGGGATGCTCCTCAAGGCCAAGTGAAAGAGACTTGCCCACAGTTGTGGGTATGGGAGAGTAACATCCAGTCTCTATTTAATAATTATTTTACTGTCTTTAATATCATTGCTCCAATATTCCCTCAGAAAATAGTGCACTATACTAGTAGCTATAGGTATCTATACTGTGCAGTAATAATTCTGATTAGGCTCTTTTATTCTAATGATTATCATTAGAATCATCAATAAAATAAATAATTAATCTTATTAATGTAAATGTATTTGTGTTGCCATCATTAATCCCACGGGACAAAGTCATACAAAGATTCAACTGCATCTCTAAAACCCTTTGAGTAAGTATGGGACTAGGATTGGACCCAGCCACAGCCAGACTCCTCTCTGAGAAGGAGTTTAGAAGGTCTGTACCTCGCTACTCAACAGGAAATCTTCTCTAATAAACTTAGGGCAAAGCTTCTTTCTGCTCACAGCACTGATCTTGAGGAGGCAACACAAAAACTTGCTCACGTGCCATGGGCAATTACAGTTTTAAATGGACATGGTGTAAATCAGACCTCAGGTCAAATGGAAAGCAGTTAAATGCATTTTCTCAAGTTTATAATATTTGTATTCCCAAACTTTTGCTACTACTTTGTTTGGGTTCTTTTTTCCTCAAATTTTGCATCTTTGCATTTGCTGTTAGAGAGCTTGAGCAAGGTCCAACACTTACTAAATCCAATGAGGGAATTCATTTACATCTAGATCCAGCTCAAACCACAACACAATGAAGTTGTTTGCTTCTGTTATATAACTGTATGTATGGGAAATAGTTGATTATTTGCCATGAAAAAGGTTTTAAATTTTGCCACTTCTCCTTGGCTTCTGCTGTGTATTTTTTTGGCACAACAATGAAGTATTCTGCAGTCCTTACAATCCATTCTTCAGAACTGCTTCACAAATTCAAAATCACAATTACTCAATGCACTGACTACTTTTCTTCTGCAGGCAATATACAGCAGTCTATTTAGAGAGAAAAGGTCATGTTATGATGGGCCTTGCACATCACATCTTACCTCGAGTCTCTGAATGGAAATTTATAGTCTTCTCCTTTGTCCTCCTTCAAGAGTGTTCTCAAAATAACCTTGGTATTTCCTTGCTGTTGCACATCTTGGTACTGAAACTTACAGATGTGGTTGTTTGGGGGAAGGAAATATAAAAAGCACAGCTCAGGAAGAGGCATTAGAAATGTGGACCAGAATTTGACACAAAGTTTCTCATTAGTTTCCAAGTAGGAAAATCGGTGACTTGATAAATGGCTTAAATGTGTAACACTTACCCCTTTATTTCCTGTATGTGCTGTGCTATCCAAGTGTTACTAAAGAGCCAACAGTTGGACAGACAGTAATTTTTTGTCTCTTTAATGCTAGGAGTCACACGGAGCTATGATGTCTACTGATTTCACCTTAAAACAATTGTAACTTGAAGAATTTGCTATTGTCATACAGAAATGATGTTTGCCTTTAATACACCCACAAGAGAGGCATAGTGGTTTGCATGCTTCTTATGGAAAGAATATTTCTCCTTTGATGAATTTGGAGGCCAGAGATGGCAAAAGAAACATAGGCAGTACCTCAAGGCACTCAAGTGGCAAAGCTGTATCACAGCTCAAGAATTCCTGGTTTCCAAATTCCTCTTCAGGCTTGTACCAAACTGCTGTGCTGAGCTTTGCATGCTTTACAGTCTGCTATACATTCAACTCCCACACACACCTTGAGCAGTGAGGTACAGGCACAGTTTCTTAAGCAATTAAAAAGAAAGGGAATTAAACATCAGGGGAGATGGACTTGTTATCATTATTTTGTTTCTGTGGGAAAAAAACCCTTGTAGATCCATAGTTCTACCTCTCCTTTTTCATTTATTTATATGGAATGAAATCTGATGTAAAGAGAGTCTGTCCCCTTGAGATGTGTCATTCTGCCCCCATCTATAATGTACAAACTGGCAAAAGCAGGTTGGTGTACCAACAGTTAGAAAAAACAGATATATTCAGTAATCTGTGCTGCAGGCACCATCTATCTTTAGTACCTTAATGCTTTTAAGATGATGAAATACCTTCTGCACCACTATAAAAAGGCTGGGCTTTGTTTGCTATTTCACATGGTCAGTTCTTGAACTATGGATAATATTTAACCCTGAGCTCATGATCAGCTTGAGAAACACAATTTATAGGATCAAATTCCTCCAGCCCTCAGCCCCTTGTTCTGTATTTGTAGGGATAGGGCACAGGAGTTTTGCTCTGCCCAGGAAAACCTCTCACAGCACTGTAAGGGAACTGCAGGAGATCCAAAAGGGGCAGTTTTAGGCACATGGAGGAAACAAAGCTCTGTGTTCTGTGAGACAGGCCTGGGTCACCTCATGTGGTGCTCAGTGAGATCATGGAGATTCCCATGTGGGCACAGAAGGGCAGACTTTGGGCCACAGTGCTGAGAAAACTGCTCTGATGATTTCAGTGTGAACAGAACCATGACAGGGAGTCCAAACAATGCACTGAGACAAGCCAGGCTGAATAAATGGTCCATCATTTACTGGAGACTTCTCTGCCAGGAGCATGGGAAAGATAATGATGGGTGCAGTGAGCTGGAGATTTAATAATGGACATCTATGGATGCCATCAGTGTTAATTCTTTTTTACCTGCTGGGGACACAGACAGGGCAAGCAGACACCTGGGTTTCCTCAGTGTATAAAGCTCCATCATGGGTGGCTGCTCTGTGCTGCCACTGGGCCTTTTGCTTTTGCTTTTCCTCTCCAACACCTCTGAGCTCAATGGCCAACTGGAATGATGTGACTCCAGGATGCAGTTGTCTCCCTCTGCCACCCAGCTCAGGGCTGGAGAGTGGCACAGGTTTGAGGCAAGTGGACTCCTGCAAAGTCTACCATGTGCTTCAGTCTCCTCAAGAATCATGAGAATGGTTAAGTGATTTTCTAAGAGCCTCCTGGTGTTTTTTCCTTCCTCCCCTCTGGAGTTCAGCAAGTTAACAACTTCCACTTGTCTCTGTCCTCATACATAGAAAACACAACAAGAGCACAGAAGCTTGTCCACATTGGACCAAAGGCTCCTCTGTTGTGGGATCCTTCTTCAGCAGTCAACAAAGTATCAGGAGCATATGGGAAAATTCATTCCTTCCTCTGCCTGTGTGGAGATGCATGTTCTGAACAGAGCCCCAAGGCCAGTTCAAGGCAGAACCAGGATCAGACATTGGAAAATCACAGTGACTTTTCAGAAGTTTAACAGACCCATCTGCTTCATCCACTGCAGCCAGGAATTATTTATTCAAAATGGTTAATACAGCAAAAAGTGAGGCTAAATATTTTATATGTATTACACATCCACATATATATATATATATTTGCAATTGATATTAGTTTTCCACTTCTATTTAATGTTTGCTGCCAAGAACGCTCTTTAAGTGAGTGTTGCCTTTCTCCTTAGATGGTAAAAGCACCTGCAAATTAATTTCCCATTAATCTTTAAATCAGCAAGTACCAGTTTGCAAAAGATGCTTCCGTCTCTTCCATGTTCTCCTTGGGAACAAGCACAGCACTCAGCCTCCCTGAGACTTCCCATCTTCCACAGAGCTTCAGCTGAGCAACACAGGGATTATTCACAACCACCTCTTCCATCTGCATTTTACTGCACAGCTCTCAAAAGCAGGTTCTGGAAAGTTTGGAGATTCCACGTGCCATGCCTGGGGAGAGAGTGAGGATCATCCCTTCTTTTGCACCAGCATACACAACATCTCTGTGCTCCCCTTTCCAAATCCTGCCTCTGGCACTGCTGTGATGCTTTGTCTGCAGCACTGCCCTCAGTCAGTGACTGCAGCCCCTGCCTGCCCTGCCCAGCACATAAATCCCTGGGAGGCTGCACCTCTGGTTTCTCTCTCAGGAGCCCTGATTTGGCAGGAACTCAGCCAGGCTGCAGAGGACAGGTGTCCTTTCCCCTCCACACTTGCTCCCCTCTTCTCTCACACACTGAGTCCTGGCCAGGGAAGGCCTGAGCAGAGAATTGTTTAGGTAAGGGGGTCTCTACCTGCAGGCCAAGAGAGGCAAGGGCAAATGTCCTGCCTTGCACCAGTTCCAAGGAGAAAACATCCTTTGTGCTTCTCTGCCTCAAAAAAGGCTCAACAGCCTCAGAGCCTCTCTGCTTTTAAGTTACCTTTGAGCTAAACTTTGAACTTGAGCTGGGATTCCTGTTATCCTCCTTCAGCTCAGCAAGTGCTTTCTGTCATCAGGGTGAGATCTGTGTGCTGGAGCAAAGAGAAAATCAGCCCCCTCCATGAGTGCCACTGCTACAGGAGGAGGTTGTCTCTGGGTACCAGCCTGGGGAAGGTGCACAAGAGGGCACAGAAACTGTGTGGTCACTCTTAAAGGAACTACTTCCACACTTCATAACTATTTCTGTGAAAATGGGGATGTGTATCAGATGCTCAGATCACCCAGGAGCTACCTACAGAGTAGTTCTGGGTGCAGAGACATAACTGGCTTCTAAATATGAGGTTTCCTTCTGGAGGGGGTATTCCACAGGGTTTCCAGAGTATTCCACAGAGTCCATTCACAAGCTAGATTCAGCTAGCAATAATACCACTGAGCTTTGATGTTACCTAACAGGATTCTACATTTCAAGCGAGGTAAACTGTGTTTCCCTCTTCAGATGAAATCCAGACACGTCTTCAGAGAGTTGTTCTGAGACTCAGCTCCAAACTACTGACTTGAAATTCACACAGAGTAACACCCAAAGAAGGCACTGGCTCAGGTAGGAGAAGCTCTGGAGATGTGGGGATCATTACCAGGATTTCTCTGTCACCTTGCCTGCCCAGAGACAGCTCCACATAACACGATTATACCATTTCTCTTCCAGGGAGGACTTGGCTGTGAATTTTACAGGCTACCACCTGCATTCCACCCTGTGTACAAATGACACATGCCCAGGGCTATCAGCAGCAGCACTGCACCAAGAGAAGAGAAGGCACAGCTTGGCTTCTAAAGGTCATGAGAATTGCCTTGGCTCTGCAGCAAAAAAAGTACTGAAAGTGTTGGGGGAGAAAAAACTTTCAGCTTTAAGCGCTCCTGCAATTAAATCCTTCTGTGAAATACATGGTTTCTTCTAGTAAGTGGAGACTCAAGGGGTTCTGAATTTAAATTAACTTCCTGAGCAAAAATAAATTAAAACTATCTAGCTTCATTTTTTTTCCTCGTGCCATCCTGCAATTATAAGAAACTTTATCAAAACCACCCAGTATAGAGTAAGGGATACTTAAAGAAGCTCACAAAATCGTTGCTGTTCCTTTATTTCAAATAAGAGTGAGTTGGATTTTATACTTCAGCAAATAAGAACATATCAATAATGTTAGCCCAAATGCAAGGCCTTTTTATTTTTGTATTTTAAATAGCATTTTTTCTCTGTGGATTTTCCACCTAATTAAAGAACAGACATTAATTAATGCATAACCACCATCAATGTGTCAAATCAGTAACAAAGCACACCAAATACTGTAATGCATCTTGCCCTTTTATTGTGTTGTGTTATAGACAAAGAGAAGTACAGAATAATCACTCTGCTACAACCATAAAGTTGCAGTCACTCTGATCCCTTTGGGAGTCAGACAACATCCACTTGTCATTCATTCCACCTTTTTATTGTAACAAGCTGCTTATATCAAAACTCAACTGTGAGCAACCATTTTTCTAAATCAAAACATGAGCAAAAGCCCCCAGTTCTTGTGACAGGACTTTGCAGGATTCTTTAGGGTACCAGAAGAACAAGCATGCACAATAGCAAGACCAAACCATAGACATGCTGCCCCCTGAAATGGGGAGCTGTGCTGGAAAATTCACAGGTTCAGTGCTGGGACTCCACCTCCTGCAAAAAGCTGGCTCAAAAGCTGTGCATTACTTTGGTCCAGATCTAAGTGAGAGTAAAGTAGCCACAGGCTAGTATTTTGCAAGGAAGCTCTGTTAATCCTCCTGTTTTCTTTGTACAATAAAATTTGGTCTGTGAGGAAACCCCCTGTGGCTCTCTTGACTGGTGCCACGGTGCAGTGTGATGCTACCAGAAGGGAGCTGCTGCTTCTCTTGTACACAAAACAGGCCCCAAGGACCTCTAAGGGGGTGTGCTGGAATACTTCAAAGGACAAGGCAGATTCCTTCTTTGAAATGCAGGTGCAAGGAAGTTTTCCTTGCTGAGAACCACACACCTTTCAAATGACTTTGGCAAAATATGGGGCAACACTCCTTTGTTTTACTGAGTATGGCTGCACATGAAATGATAAGTTGGCAGTGGGTCACAGTTCCCTGTTTGGCTGTGCCTGATGTTGTAGACAAAATGGGAGAGAAGCAGTTTGGAAACACACAGATAGCTTCCATCCTAACTTACTGAGCAGGCTGAGAGCAAAATATCAAAAACATCAGCCGCTTATGGAAAGACAGACATATTAATAAGAATTAGTAAAATTACTTTGAAAACCACTTTTTTTGTTGATCCTGCTCCAATACTCTTGTTTGTCTAAAAGTTTCTAGCCTGCACACAGATGCACACAAATCTATTTTGGGGATGATGTCTTAAGCCCAATGAAAAATCTGTTATTATCAACAGGAACTTCCTACTGGGGCTGTTTTCTGTTCTCCTTCCCAAAATAAAGGAATAAAAGGCAAACAATAAGAACAGATTTGCTATTCTCTTTTAAAGAGTAACAAGGCACAATCTTGTTGTCTACTACACTGCTTAATTGTTTTGTTCTCTCTTGTCCCACACTGACTGCAGCAGGAATGCTAATAACATCAGCACTGTAACCCACCCTGGCAGGGTGTAGAGCCCATGCAAGAGCTAAGGACCATTCCAGCAGAATTTAAGTCTTTCCCAAAATACAATTTACCAGAGACTCCTGGGCAGGCAGGCGTGCAGGCTCTCTGCCAAACCTCTCTGTAGAGGCCAGGTTGAGTGGTTCAATCCAGCATGTGATTTGCTTAATGAAAGACACTTCTCCAGAAGATCTTGGCACACGCAATCAGTTCAACTGCCAGGCAGTATTCATGTGATTACAAATGTTACTGATCACATTAGATACTTAATAAATCTCTCCTAAAAGATCACAGTTACTGTGGGGCTCCGAAGAAATTAAAATTGTGAGACAGATTACTGTGTTTGCCTTGCACTGGACTACTGATACAATTGGGAACAAATCCCTTCCTTGGACTGCCAAGCATTCAGTGATAATTATTAATTTCTATATAAAGTCAAGTCTGCTTGTTTATAAATGTTTATCAATGCATCATGGCAAAGTAGCTTCCTTTTCATGTTATTCTCCTATAAATACATTAAAAAATGTATTTGCGGACTTTCACAGATCTATGGCAATTCATATAAACCAAGAGGTTGGCCTGAGAGTCCAAGGACAACTTTTGGCTTGAAATTCCAAAAAAGCAGGATGCTATCCTTGCATACAACCCATAAGCAAGACTTTGGCACTGTTTCTTCTGTCGACATTTCAGCAGCTACAATATCACACAGAGTAATGATAAACCACAACAAAGCAAAAATAATCTAACTGAGCTATACCTGTTTTGATAAAAATGCTTTTCCTTATGGTGGGGCACAACTTGCACTCTGTATCTTCCTGTAATTTACTGAACAGCATTTAAAAAAGGAATAAATGTCCATTGGCCAAATCCCAGTGCTCATTTCAGTGTATTGCACGAAAGCAGTCACACAGGCCTCTCTTTTCTGCTCTCAGGAGGAGGGTCTCTGTCTGAAAAAAAACCAAACAAAACCAAAGAAAAACGTGAAATCAAAGAACTGAATATACAGCTTTAAAAGAGTATATAATTGATTAGATCTAATCCCTCTGCACAGCTGTAGCCAAGGTGCTCTGCTGAGTGAAAAATCATAGTTATTAGTGCTGGTTTTCATCCAGAAAAAGTGATGAAATGAGTATATTCAGAACTGAGACACAGGGAGATCATTTTTATAGTTCGAATGTTTTCATTTCCACAGTTAACTTCGAGGGAGCAGGCTGTCAAAATTATTAAAGTGTCCTTTCTAAGCACTGCGACAAATTCCACTTCCCACTGCGCTGCTCTTCATTCCTTCGTGTGACTGATGGCTTCCTGTTGACGATGCCTTCAGTACTGTACAATTTAATTGCACCAGACAGCAAGTGCTGAGGAGCCAGTTGTGCTCTCAGTTACACTGCTGTTTCTCCAGAACAACTCTGAGTTGAATCCAGCTGTCAGGATAACCCTGTTGTCTGAAACTCATAATCTTTCAGGGCAGATCTAGGTCTGAGTGTGTGGTTCCTATTTCAACCTGAGTTAATTTACTGAAAGTTGCTTTATTATCAGTACTCAAGCAAAAGCTTAAAAATAATTCTCAATACACATCATTTAAAATTACTTGCTTTTGTATTTGGAGCTCCTTAGTGGAAAAGCATTTCCAAGTTTTTTTTTCCTCTGTATACAGGGAGAAAAAATTAATTTTAGATCCTTAAAGATATTCAAGAATCATTTATTTTATTGTGATCAAATAATTTAAATATTTTGTGGGTTCTTGTCACACTTTTTGAGAAACAAAGGTTGCATTTTTTGAATGGCACCACCATTTCAGAAGCAAATTTCTCATGAGACTCAAAATTGTTGGTGCAAGGAATTCACATCAGCAAGTGCAATTGTGACTGAAGAGAAACTTCTTCCTGAGCATATCTTGTGGTTCACACCCTGTGGTCTGTGGTCCCTCAAGGAGTTTGCAGACTGGCTTTGAAGAGTTTCTTGAGGGGAGAAAAAGATAATTCAGTGGGCTTAAATTCACTGTGAATGGGTTTCCCATCTGCACTGCAAAAACCCACATTAGAGATTGAAACCCACTTGTAAAGAAATTATCTCCAAGCTCTGTGAAACAACAGGGTCTTCAGCCTGCTGGTGTCCCTCTGAGCCAGCACCTGCTGACACATCAGCCACAGCAAGGGGCTGATGAACAAGGGCAGTTTCCAGGGAGTAGCTGGGCACTCCTGTGTGCCTGCTGGGCAGCAGTGCCTCTGTCCCTCAGCAGGGCCCACTCTGTTACTCATTTCTTGTTCTCAGACTGCAAGCTTGGGCAGGACAGGCTGCTGCAGAAGGCTTTCCCTGCCCTCTCCAGCCCTACATCCTCCTGAACTCAAACTTTGACATTCACCTTTGCATTAAGGAGGGCTTGTTCCCATTCCTTGCCTGCTTTCCCTTATCAGCTTAGTGCAAAGGCAGGAGCTGTTCAACACCCTCCCTGCTCCCACAGTGAAACCCTGGATGAGTGAATGCTCCCATTGTTGGGAGCCCAGGAGAAATCACAGAATCATCTTAACATCAAACAGGCTTATTGGATTTCACAGTAATGCCAACAAGCTGTCACTGCTACCACAAACTCTGCCTGGGTGTCACTCAGGACTATTTAAGGGCAGGAAGAGCAGCCCTGGGAGCACTCAATTGCAAACTGAAAGACTGTGAAAGAGAAGTATCAATTACAAAAATTAATTGTGGCCTTGATGGCATTGGCTTAGAAAGTCCCTGATATACAGGAGCAGTCCTGTATGGGGCTTGCCCTTGTAGCAACAATTTCCAAGACTCAAGAGTTATTCAATGAAGTTATTTGTGTGTAAAACTTGAGAAATTATAGTTGGTCAGCATGAGCCAAGTGCCAGCAGTGGAGTAAGGATATGGAAGCTCTACCTTCCAGAGTATAGAAGGGCCTTGGCTGTAGGGCCTTGGCTGCTGTACTTCACTTTAGTATCTCTGCATCACTCAATAATTTGTGTTTAACCAAATCATCTCTGTTAGAAAGCCCTTTGGAGTATCAATCCAAAGGCTGGGAAGGGTGTACAGTAATGTAGCCTTTGTTTACTAGTGGTATTAAACTCAGTTGTCTAAGGGTGGGTGATCTTACAAACAGCAGCTTCTGTTTGTTTTTGTGATGCACTGCTGCTATGCCCCTTGCTCTGTAACTCTGGGAACTGTCTCAGTCAGTTCCTTGGCATGCCAGACGTGCCCAGGTCCTCACAGGAACAGAAATTCCTCTTGTGGCTCTCTGAGACCAACTTCTCCCTTCATATTCTGCCTCACCTCTCCCAGGACAGTGCTGCTCTCTGATGGGCTGCATTCTCAGTCCACTCTCCAGACAGGACAGACATCACAGACACATCTGAAAATCTCTGTAGGTGGGACTGAGGAGTTGTGCTGCCTCCATTGCATTCAAAGAAATCTTTAACTTCCCACACAAAGCCTGTTGACAGTATAAGAACCAGCACAGCTGCAATTGCACCTGGTCTTGACATGTCATGTGTAGGTACAAAACATTTCAGCTGACCCTAATCCAAACAGGTGGAACTCTGCTATGCACCAGAAGAGCCCAGCACAGCTGCTGGAGGTAAAGCCCCTCCACTGACACTTTACCACTTAAGAGTTATTTATTATTACTCCAGTGCATGGGAAACTTCTGGAATGTAACCCATGCTCAGAGCTTTGTCCTAATCAGTTTGCTATTGATAGCTCAAGAAAGCTGAAGTCACTCCAACTTTGTTGTGTAGGGCCTGACACGGTGCCCAAGGTCACAAGAGACCAAAGGCAAAGCTACATAATTGCCTTTCTGTGTTGTGCTTGGAGACACACAGTTGATTCCTGTCCCCTTGACTGGCTTTGCTGGGAATGACAATTTGAGCTGAGTGTGGCTGTAGAGGAGCAGGGAGCCCTTCTCTCCTGGCCCTGCTCAAAGGGAGGAGAGGTAGGACAAGGCATGTGTGGAGGGGCAGACTTCAGACAGCACCAGAACCACCCTGGTAAATCCGATCCCAGCCAGTCTGCACATATTTAAAAACCCACATGTGTATGAATTGCTAAAATCAGGGCATTTAACACACCCTCATTTTGCTCACTGAGACCTCTGCAGACTGGCACGGGAAGTGGCAGAATCCCCTGTGTGCTGTGATAAATGCCCCAAAAATGTGCTTCCCCCTTTCTCACAGAGGATCAATCCATGAGCAAGGATTTTATGTGTGTGCTTCCCTTGCCTCTGCCAGCCCTGCCTGCCACCCTCTCGCTCTCCTGCTCACTGCTGCTCCTGCCCCGTGAACAGACAGTCCACAGCTCGGAAGCAATGTTGTGAGGCAGAGACTAAATCATCTCTCTTGTTTTCCTCTTTCCTTCTCTGCTTGGTGCAGGGATTGTCTGAGGTAATTCCTCAGGCTGTTATGCAAGAAGCCAGACTGGATGATCATTAATGCACCTCTGCAGACTGTGAAAAATAATCCGTGCTTGTATAAAGCTGTTTGCTGAGACGGGAGTGAGTCAGCAGCGATGCCCAGAGAGGCAAACCCGGCCGGGGGGAGAGGAAGGCTGAGGGAAAGCTTTCCTAGGGAACGTACCCGCGTGTCCAGGTTGTAGGCCGTCTTCTTCAGATCCTGCAACGCCCTCTGCATGAACTCGAACGCGTGGCAGTCAACGCACGGGCGGCCTGGGGAGGCGGGCAGAGAAGACATCACCGTCACAGCACCAAGTCTGGGGTTCAGCAGCACAGAGGAGGAATGCTCAGAGATCATGCCAGGAGAAACTCCATTTTACCGGGCACCCACACCTGCGTGTGTGCAGAATTAGGGCTGCCTGTATCTATCTTGGTGCAAGTGTGAGAGGATCAGCAAAAAACACAAAGAGCACTTTGCTGTGTGTGCTTTTCTGAGCATGGCCCAGACTTGACTCTGGCTGCTGCTTCATCCCCCAGCCTCTCCCCTTGAAACTGAAATCCTTACCCCTCCTCAGACAGGTTAATTCTCAACAGATAGACTGAAAATAGCAGTTTGCAATGGTTCAGGAACCAGACAGGCAGGTCTGTTTTTACAGGAGCTCTTACAGAGCAGCTTGGCAAGGGACAGTGCCAGATCTGTATTTGCTTCCTTTCACCTGCTGCTGTATTTTTTCTCTGCCAGGAATGCAAAGCATCCCACTGGCTCTGCAGCTGCTGCCAGTGTGTGTGCACAGAGGGGCAGGGCAGGGACAAGGCACAGAGGAGGAGGAGGAGGAGGAGGGGACATGACAACAACTAAAATGGCTCACTTCTGAACCTGGGCACTTCTGCTCTGCCAGGATTCACCCTGCACCCATCTCTGACTGCTCAAAGTTAATGAAGTGTGAGTTTTCAGAAGAAGAAGTTGCAGATACAGGAGGAGATGCAGGGGGAATGGGGAAAGAGGACATCACAGAGCCCCCATGTTGAGGGGAGTGCCGAAATCCTTGTCCACACACAGCCACTTGTGCTGCTCTAGCAAAGCAAAGAGATGCTGCTGAGATGGCTGGGGATCTGTCTGGAGCCAGGGGCCTGCTGAGCAGCACTGCAGCACCCATCTGTGCCTGGCACACTGCTGCCAACACTGCCTTCCGAGCTGTACCTGAAGGAAGGGAGCAGCCAGGGTGCTTGTCAGCCCTCAGCAAGTCCCTTAGGGGCTTCAGGAGGAGTTTCTCTCCCACCTGTCCTTCTCCATCTCCCTTCCATGCAACTGACATCTCAGGGAGACCTGGAGATCAAGCTAGGGATTAAATTCCCAAGCTGTGAGGAGATGCAAAGTCCCCACCTCTATCAGAACAGCCTTGCTCACAAAGACTCTGCCTCTCCAGGCACAGGAGTAGCGACAGGATGGTTTTGAGCACACTTTAAAGACACTCAACCCCCTCCTGCTTTCAGTATTTCAGTAATTTAATTGTTTCCACTTCAGATCATGAAACAGAGCCCTTAGAAAGAACCTGCATGCTCAGACTGCTGTCAGCAAATCCATCATTTGCTCGGTGTCATGCCCTGCTCCCACTCCTCACTCCGGTCTGCTCAGGAACACCCTGCCCTGGCTCCACCCTGGGGAGGTGCTGCATGTCCTGAAGTGCTGACAAGCACCAAAGTGTTCTCAAAATCAGAACCTGAGAAAAAAAACCCTCAGGTGATAAATGAATGTCTCCCCCCTGCAGTGGGGAGAAAGCACTTTTGAGGAGAGCCATGAATTCCATAATCTGTCTCTGCCTGGCATGCAGGAAGTCTTCCCAAGCCTTTGTGAAGGCTGTGATGGGATGGATGTGTGGGATCATCCACTGGTATTTATGGGAGCCAGGTGCTCCTGTGTGGACAGGGAGGTACTAGTGGAATTGCACAACCATGCCAAGTGGTTATTGCACTTCTGCCAGCCCTGGGAAAGCAGCTGCCCTTGTGTCAAAGCAGCTTCTGCAGGAGAAGGTGGTGGCACAGAGGACACCTGCCTGTGCTGCTCTGTGTCCTGAGTCAGCACCTGCAAAGCTCCCATCACAGCACTGCCCTGCAAAGCCAGAGTGCAGACGCAGCCAGTTTCACCACCTAACAGAATATTCACTCTCTGATGCTGTTCCTTGGCTGTGCTGTGTGGTGGAGGGTCCTTCTCCAGGCACTGCTGTCCTGGAGTCAGGTCAGCACTCCTGCCTGCTGGCAGCCAGTAGCCAGTAGCACACACTTGAGGAAGCTGAAAGTGTCTAGCAATGTTCTTCTAGCCTACCAGGAGGCTGGAGGATATCCTGAGTCTGGCTGGTGTTTCTACATCTGATAAGCCCTCCATGAATTTTTCTCACATTAATTTGCACTGTTGCTTCCTGAATCCACGTAGACTTTTGTCATCTGCAACATCCTGTGGCAATGAGTTCCACAGCTCAGCTATTCACTGAGTGAACAAAATACCATTCCTGTCTGCTCTGAAGTTGACATCTGCTGCTTTCATTTCCTGCCTCCAATTTTTGCGGTGGAAGAGACAGTTATTCAATAATCACCAACTTTGTCCCAGTTATGACTTTGGTGTTCTCCATCACTCCCTGCCTTGGTCTGCTTTCCAGAATGAAGACCTGAGCTGAGCTGCCCTGTCTAGGTGGATTTGGTCTCTCTTCATGCCCACAGTATTTTCAGCAAGGTGCCCATGGATGTTTCCCCAATATAATTATGTCTAAGCATTTGTTTTGCCAAATAAATCCAAATATGTGCTGTTGCCAGTAGGAGAGACTCCACTGTGCTTTCTGTCCTTGGCTGTGGCATCTCACACTTTGCTCCCTCACAGCAGGAGTGACAATGCAGCTCCTTGATCAGCTGGATCACTGATTTTTTCCCCCAGATCAGATCCTGAATGCTCAAGTTCTGGGGCCAGGACAAGAAATGGTGCAAGCAGAGGAGGCCAGGTTATGGAGAGGAGAAGGGCAGAGGCAACACAGGCTTACACCAGCTTAAAGCAGTCATGAAACCAAACCTTAAGTCACATCATAGCAAAGTATAGCAGAGTGCTATTAATTCCTTGCTGACAGCTGAAAACAGACTATCATTCATAGGGAGACTAAACAGGTCTGTGGATTAACATAATGAGAATTATCAAGAGCCAACTACAATTCTTTAAATGGGTCCTGTCAGCATGAAGACTGTATGTGTCTTTGTGTGTTTGGGGAGAAGTAGGGGAAGAGAAAAAATATATTTCTTGGTGTCTTCTTGGTGAAGAACCAGAACTGAAAGCACTGTGTAAGTCTAATTTACTTTCCCTTGCATACACCTTTGTGTTTCATGCACACTAGCTAATGAAAACACACTGATCAGCTTCTGGTCTTCAGATTCCATATTTTAGCTTTCACAGTGGGTGATCTGGGCTATAAATGCAATGGGAGGTTGGGGATATAACTTTTTCTTTTTTTAGTGGATTGCAGACAACCTTAAAGAAAATAATCTGTGAGTATTAGTAGCACCACTTCAAACTTGAGCAGTCTTTTGCATATGCTAAGTGCTGTGTATAAAGTATAAGGACACAATTAATCATTGCTAATTAGAATTATTCATAAAAAGCTGTATCTGGCTGTGTGACTGGCAGAGAGCAGGGGAGAGTGCCCCGGGCCAGCTTTCAGTGCCACACACAGGACAGGATCTCTGCAGTGCTGAGGAGAACTGTGACTCACTCTCATGCTCCTCTCCTGTGACTCCTGCACCTCCCACACTTGCACAGAGCATCCCTGCCCCTGTCCTGCTGGTGATGCTGCAGGAGGGACACATTCCTCCCACCAGGTGGGAGAGAGAGACCGTGGTCTGTGCGGGAATGTTCCTGCTGGAGGCACGCTGCCAGTGCCGTCACACACCTGGAACAGAGAGAAGCACCGAGCACCACACTGCTCTGCCCCGCAGGAGGACACTTAGTAAGGTCCATGTCCATCCTGTATCCCTGTTAAGAGCACGTTCTACAGGCCCCCTGGGTCATCCAGGGTCCCACAGCCAGCAGTTTGCCTGGGCTCACAGCAAGGACTTAGGGGCCAGCAACAGGGGAACTGTGTGCTCCTGCTGCAGAGGCAGTGCCCCCTGAAGGGCTCAGTGCCCCCTGAAAGGCTCAGTGTCCCCTCAATGGGTCAGTGCCCCCTGAA
>VZRX01012896.1:47604-68472 GCA_013398075.1 Notiomystis cincta | reverse complement strand
ATAATAATAATTTTGAAAGCAATGCACAGTTGATACCCCACCAGTGCTCAGAAATGGTGATAGAGGTTTGACCCATAGTTTGTGACCCAAAATGAGCCTCCTCTTCCCAGGGAGTGCTCCAGACTTACGACATTCTGGCAGCATGCATTTCTCTGCTTGCTCCAGTTCCTCATTGCAGTCTCCCAGCTCAGCAGCAGATTTCAGCATCCTTTGCCTGGTCCTCATTCCCTTCCCACAGGTTACACTGCAGTCACTCCACTCAGACCAGGCAGAGAGCAGGCAGGGGATGGTGTCTGACAGGAAAGGAAAAGGTAATGAATTTTTATTTTAAATTAATTATGGAGGAATGCATTTTGAAAATGATGCAGGTGGAAAATGTGCTATTTTTTATCTGTCATCAGCCAATTGTCACAAGCTGAATGGGGCTGCTGAAAAAGCTCAGAAAACTTTATATTAAATTGAAAGGTTTGCTTGATTTAAATATCTTTGCTATCTTTTCCTATATCTAAGTTCTATCTGCTGGGTCCCAGTGCATCTGGGGAATAAATAGTTTAAGGAGCTGTGTTTCAATCACAACTCATGTTAAAAAAAAAAGGAAAGGATCTTTGCAGTGAACAGAACTGGAAGTCAACTAAATTTAGTCTAAAAAGTGAAACTTCCATATTTAATCTACCAAAAATACTTTTTAAAATCACCTCTGTCTTTAATGAAAATTTGACATTTCCTGGGAAATTAATAGTGACAGTAAGGGTGAGGCTGGCTGGCTGCACAAGAGAAACACCTCAGTTTCTGAACTGTTCCTGGGTTAAAAGGAGAGGACAAATTATTTATTTTATTCTAACCTTGGGGTCAAATACACCTCCTATTGCACAACTTAGAGTTGTTTGGGTAGCAACAGGGTACCACTGAACGTTTTTAATTGATGCTCTCATCCTGAATGTGCTACTTAATACACAATCCCTAAGATTTTTCTCCTGGTTGTAAGGAGGACAAGGGGAAGCAGCCTGGTTTAGCTGTGTTGTGTGTGCCAGAAATGCTGTCTCTTTTCAGAGCAGAGGAGAGGAGCTCCTGGACACTCACGGCACTCGGGCATCATGCACTTCTCTGCCTCCGTGGTTTCTGCCTTGCACATGGATCCATCAGCAGGAGTCATCTTGATCATCCTGTGCCTCCTCTTCATCCCTGTGCCACAGCTGGCACTGCACTCGTCCCACTCACCCCACTCAGTGACGAGGCAGCTGCTGGGAGCTGTGCAAAGAGAACATTGCTCACAGGTGTCACAGGGCAGAGGGGTCACAAGGGACCCCCAAGGGTCACTGAGTCCCAGTCCTGGCCCTGCACAGGTCACACTCTGTCCCTGAGAGTGTTGTGCAAAGTGGGCAGAGAACATTGCTCACAGGTGTCACAGGGCAGATGAGTCAGAAAGGATCCCCAAGGGTCACTGAGTCCCACTGCTGGCCCTGCACAGGTCACACCCTGTCCCTGAGAGTGTTGTGCAAAGTGGGCAGAGAACATTGCTCACAGGTGTCACAGGGCAGAGGGGTCAGAAGGGACCCCCAAGGGTCACTGAGTCCCAGTCCTGGCCCTGCACAGGTCACACCCTGTCCCTGAGAGTGTTGTGCAAAGTGGGCAGAGAACATTGCTCACAGGTGTCACAGGGCAGAGGGGTCAGAAGGGACCCCCAAGGGTTACTGAGTCCCACTGCTGGCCCTGCACAGGTCACACCCTGTCCCTGAGAGTGTTGTGCAAAGTGGACAGAGAACATTGCTCACAGGTGTCACAGGTGTCACAGGGCAGAGGGGTCAGAAGGGACCCCCAAGGGTTACTGAGTCCCACTGCTGGCCCTGCACAGGTCACACCCTGTCCCTGAGAGTGTTGTGCAAAGTGGACAGAGAACATTGCTCACAGGTGTCACAGGTGTCACAGGGCAGAGGGGTCAGAAGGGACCCCCAAGGGTTACTGAGTCCCACTGCTGGCCCTGCACAGGTCACACCCTGTCCCTGAGAGTGTTGTGCAAAGTGGACAGAGAACATTGCTCACAGGTGTCACAGGTGTCACAGGGCAGAGGGGTCAGAAGGGACCCCCAAGGGTTACTGAGTCCCACTGCTGGCCCTGCACAGGTCACACCCTGTCCCTGAGAGTGTTGTGCAAAGTGGACAGAGAACATTGCTCACAGGTGTCACAGGGCAGAGGGATTGGAAGGGACCCCCAAGGGTCACTGAGTCCCAGTCCTGGCCCTGCACAGGTCACACCCTGTCCCTGAGAGTGTTGTCCAAGCGCTTCTTGAACTCTCTCAGGCTTGGTGCTGAAACCACTTCCCTGGAGAACCTTTTTCGGCCCAAATTTTTTCTGATGTCCAACCCAAACCTCCCCTGACACAACTTCAGGCCATTCCCTCAGGTCCTGCCACTGCCACAGAGAGCAGAGATCAGTGCCTGCCCCTCCTCCTCCCCTCACAAGGAAGGTGTAACTGCAGTGAGGTCTCCCCTCAGTCCCCTCTTCTCCAGGCTGAACAGACCAAGTGTCCTCTACTGCTCCTCACAGCTTCCCCTCAGGGCTCTTCACCTTCCTCATGCCCTCCTTTGGACACTCTCTAATGGTTTCATGTCTTTTTTATGTTGTGGCACCCAAACTGCCCCCAGCACTCGAGGTGAAGCCACCCAGCCCAGCTGAGAGCAGGACAGTCCCTCCCTTGCCCATCTGGTGATNTGCATCCTGCTCTCCTCCTGAATCCTGCACTCCTCCTGAATCCTGCTCTCCTCCTGCATCCTGCTCTCCTCCTGCATCCTGCTCTCCTCCTGCATCCTGCTCTCCTGAATCCTGCTCTCCTCCTGCATCCTGCACTCTTCCCTGCATCCTGCTCTCCTCCTGTTCTCCTCCTGCATCCTGCACTCCTCTCTGCATCCTGCTCTCCTCCTGAATCCTGCTCTCTTCCTGCTCTCCTCCTGAATCCTTCTCTTTTCCTGTATCCTGCTCTCCTCCTGCATCCTGCTCTCCTCCTCCATCCTGCTCTCCTGCTCTCCTCCTGCATCCCAGACTCCTCCCTGCATCCTGGACTCCTCCTGCATCCTGCTCTCCTGCATCCCGGACTCCTCCCCTTTGTCCCTCCCTGCACTTCACGCCCCAGCAGAGCTGAGGTGCAGAATTCAGCACACACATCTTCCCTTCCTGCTCTTCAGCAATTTGCTCTTTGCCACGACTCAAGCCACGCTCCTGACATCCTTAAGGACTTTAAAGGGAAAATAAACTCTGCAAGGAATCCTCCTCCTCCACCTTCCATTCCTGGTTACCTTCATCACTGCAGCCTGGACCCATGCAGGGCTGAAAGTCTTGGGTGTCTGGGCAGGGCACGCTGAGGTCCAGCTGAGCTTTCAGCATTCTCTGCCTCATCCTCTTGCCCTTCTCACAGGTGGAAGAGCTGCAGGCCGACCATGGGGACCAGTTTGAATATATGCAAGTCTCAGGGGTATCATCTGAAAAGAGAGGAAAGGCACTGAGTGTTAAGAATTCCATTTTCTTCCCTTTATTTGGCTGATGATTACTTTCCATTCCAATAGGATACATTATTTCCTTCTGCATTCTATCTTCTCCATTTTAGCAGAAGAAAAAAGAATTACCAATTGCCAACTTTTTTTTTTTATTTTTTAAATTTTATTTGAACCCCAAAAGTCTTCTCTCTTTTATTGCCTGTATTGTTATTGTCATCTCCTAGGTATACATGCAATTTCTTTTCTGTGTAAGGGAAAGCTAATAGAAGAGACCAGAAGAGATGAAAACCTAAATCATTGTTTGGCACTGAGTGCAATTTTTGCTCCTAAGTCAGTTTTGTACCTCATCTATGAATGACAGCAAGGAATGGAACAAAATACAAATTACTGGCACAAATTAATTTCAAATACCTTCTTCTTTTTCCTCTGGTGCTAGATCTGCCACAATATCATCTATGTTATCAGGAACAATATTGCACTGCTCCCCCTGCAAAAAAAATAATGATTGTGAACACTGAAGAGAAGAAACTCATCCATAAGAGGTTAAACCAGCACCTTGTGAGGCACTACTGTGTCTGCAGCACCTTTTTCTCTTGAAATTCCTTGATATGCATAAAGAAAATCCCCAATTAAGCAGCTGAAATAATTGCCAGAATTAGGAGAACTATTACCTCAAGACAATTTAAATTTTTTCTGCTGTTATCTTGGCTGTGGGTAGGTTAAGGAGTATAGATTTGGAGGGAAGGGGGGAGAAAGAATTGATTGGATTTTTGGTTCATGAAGTGGGTTTTTGCTTGCTGGAGAATTTTATTTATATCCATTCTACCTTGCGTGCAATTCTCTCGATGACAACTCTGGCCACCAGCTTGATAGATCCTCCTTCTGGATCATAAAATGGGCTTTGAGGGTGATCTAAGCTTGTAAGAGGTCTGATCTTCTCCTGAGGCACTGTAGGTTTGTTAGGAGACTGCAATCAAAAAGACAAAAATAAATGTTAAAAAAGAAACCAATGATTGACAGTACAATTAATCTGCAGAAATTAAATCTTCTCTGAAATGCTAAACTGCAAAATTCCAGTGTAAGGTGAACTTGGTGCATTCATGTTTACTGGTATGGGGAATTTTTTGTTTTGTTCCTGCGGGGTTTTTTGTTTCTTTGGGGGGTTTTGTTGTTGTTGCTTTTGCTCTGCTTTACTGTAAGAAATAATTGAAGTTTCTTGTGCCAAACAGAACAGTTGGCATTGGATTGAAACAGCCCCAAACTCGAGTGTGTAGAAAATTGGGTGGACACCCAAAGGCTTGATTGTGACCAAAGCCCTCTGCTTATTCAATAGGTGAATAAAACAGGTGAGAAATGAGAAATTCTTTGCTGAGCTGTGACCAAGCAGTGGAGAAGATTTCCCAGGGTGGGTGCAGAGCCTCCCTTACTGGAGATACCCAAGGACTGAACAGAATCCCCCAGCCTGCTCAGGATGACCCTGCTTCAGCAGGGAGATTGGACCTCTGTGCTTCCTTCCCACCTCACCCACCCTGTCCTTCTGTGCTAAAAACACCCCAGGGCAATGCTGGATTATCCCATTAATGCTGACGCTGAAGGAATTACCTAAATGAGTTTTGGTTCGTTTTAAGGAACACCTTTTAGCAGAGTAGGAAGTTTAAAGCACAAAGGCACCACTGGGGATCAAACTGCTTTGTTATTTCTCTGCTTTGGAGGGAGATATCTGAATATTTCACAGAGAGTGCCTGTACCTCATAGGTGACGCCACTGTCCGTGCCAGCATCCCAGGGGATCAAATCCTGCACGACTTTCTGGACCCAGCCGCAGTCCTTGGTGCAGAGATCCTCGGCAGAGAGCCCCACGTTCCAGTCGGGGCTGGGACCCAGCATGGTGAGGAAGGACATCAGGTGGCGGTGGCGGTCCACGGAAAACTCGGCAGAGGGAGCAGCTCTCCTGCAAATCCCAGGGAAGAGCGTCAATAACGGGGAAATTCCCTTCATTCCGAGCGAAAGGGATGAAGCTGGTGCGTCCGGCTGGGATGCACCGAGCCGCTCCTGGCTCGTGGGGATGGCTGAGCGGGACCGGGCACTCCCAAATCCCGAATCCCGAGAGCTTCGGCATCATTCTTTAATAGGGGAAAGAGCTACAGAAATGCGCTTTAATGGGAGAAGGAGTCACGGAAATACAGACCTGCAGCAGTGTGCTTATGCCTTAGTGGCACCATCATCATCATCATCATCATCATCATCATCATCATCATCATCATCATCATCATCATCATCATCATCATCATCATCATCATCATCATCATCAAAATCTGTCAAAAGGCCTGCAAAAATTAGGGCTAAAATACCCTTAGCCTTGATTGCTGGGTTAGGTTTTCCCCCCTCCCCCGGAGCTAACAGGAGCTCTAACGCCAAAAAGTTCTTGGAAGTGCCACCGTGCGTGCAGAAAAGAAGGCATTAATAGAGTTTTAATCTCTGCGATGAGTGGCCACTGCCAGCCCTGCAGGTTTCAGCCAAGATTTTGGGTGTGAGGACGGCTCTGTCCATCCCACCTCTGCCAGGCACTCCCCAGGGAAGGAATGTGCTGAATCACCCCGTGCTGACAGCAGCTTCCACATCCCCGAGCAAGTGGCAATAAAATCAGCCCTGACTGCAGCCTTCTGTGGGCAGGTGAAGAGCTGGAGCCCTTCGAGCAGCAGCAAATGCAGAGTTATTTAAAACATTATTTTGGTAGCTCTGTTCTAAAAGCTGGTCTGATGTCGAGGCAAGTTTTCTTCAGCTACAGGATTTGGGTTAATAGAGTCAAGTCGAGGTTTTTCTGGATTTTCTTCTTGGTTTTATGCTAAAAGACACTGGTTCAGAGCATCTAAACAGCACATTTATTTTAAATGTTTTTACAGTGTTATTTATCCTTCCTGTTTTAGTTAGGTAATAATAATAACATCCATGCATGAATAATGGTGCACAGCCCCTGTTCTGCTGTAGTCATAAGGAGTTCATTCTTCCTAAAAAAGCTTATAAAAATATATTTATTTGTGGATTTTTACTGGCTCAGAGCACTTTCAGCACATTAAGAGAACCAGGACAGCTCAAAGACAATAATTTTTTAGTAGTTATCACAAAGTTTCAAGAGTAAGATATCCAAAAGTTAGCACCCCTTTAAGAGGGGAGTTAAGAAGCATTTGCTAATGGGTAAAATGTTCAGGCCATTTCTGTTCCAGAGTCTTTAGAAGTTGTCTCTGACTTTGTAAATTATCTTACACTGAATTAAAGACTCTGAGTAGAAGAGTTGCTAAGTATTTGATGTCATTAATCCTGCCTTTCCCAGAAAGAAATGCAAATGACTTTTACTTTTTCATTAGAGATAGAAGCCTGATTTCAGTTTGTCTAATACAAAGTCATAAAATAATGAATGACGGTATCAACCTCACTCAGTGAATGCAATATCCTGATATATTTGTCAAGTGCAGAGCTGTGATTAGTCTTAAAAAGCCTATTAACTGACTTCAAGTAGCTAAAGGATTTGCTGCATTAGAAAGGTTTGTAGGAATTCCCTGTAGGAATTCTGTATTTCATGCAAAGCAATGCACTGGGAAAAGGACAGAGAGCTCTGTGTTTGTGCAGGTGACCCTCAGGTGGAGAATGTGCCTGATGTGGATGTGGCAGAAGAGGGGCAGGGAGAAGTGGGGACAGTGAGGAGCAGCTCCTGAGCTGCTGGAATGTGAGCAGTGACAGCACAGAGGAGAGGCAGACAAAACTGCACCCTTTAAAGGCTGGGAATTGCTCCATCAGCCGGCCCAGAGAGATGGAAAAATGCTGCCACGTGTTAGTCTGGTGCAGTTAAGGCTTTGAGTGCTTTGCTGGGGAAATTAATATTCATCATGACATTAATATAAAGATGAGTGTGTTTAAATGATAACTATATTTAAATTATAATGATATCAGTGTTGAAGCCCTGTTAAGGACTTCTTTGGTGTCAGATACACTCTGCCTACAAGACTTTGGATGTGTAAAGGATCAGTAACCTTGACCCTGCCACAACTCCCCAATTCAAAGCACTTTGCCAAAAATGACCTATTTCTGCTCCTTTGTTAGGGCAGATAGATAATATTATGGCCATTTTACTGTAATTTGTCCTATAACTAATTAAGACAGAAATGAGAAAATTCAGAGGACAAATGGAGGCATCTTCTCTTCTCTTCTCTTCTCTTCTCTTCTCTTCTCTTCTCTTCTCTTCTCTTCTCTTCTCTTCTCTTCTCTTCTCTTCTCTTCTCTTCTCTTCTCTCTCCTCCTTCCTCCACTCCTGTGCAGACATTTTCCAAATGCACAACAATTTTGGCTGCAGTGCAGGGTTGGAAATTATAAAAAAATATAGAATATTTAAGAATAAAGCATTTAAAGTGCATATTAACATCACACACAGTTGTTGCACTTTCTTCTTCATTAATTTCTCTGTGGATACTTGTAAGTCCTATGGATACAAATTTGAACAACCATTGTTTAAGGCTGCCCAACACCCAAAATTCAAAGTCCTTCCCAAGTAGCTGTAATTAAGGGGAAATGGACTGATCCAAGGCACCACCCATAAGCACCTCCCAGGTGTAGGGCTAGGCACAGACTGGGATTATACAACAGGGAACTCTGCTGGGTTTTGTTAGATTTTTAATCATCTGACAAATTTCAGCTGTTTCCAGTGTCCCCATGGATGACAGATTTATGAGGCTGACTGGAACCTAAATTCTTCCTGCATCCCTCAGCAGAACATTTGGCTCAAGTGCCCTAAGCCTGCACTGAAGAAAACCAATGTAAAAATGTACTTGGTGCACCCTTAAACCCAACTTTTTTTTTTTTTTTCATCTTTGTACTGTCAACACTTTGGATAAAACCAGGAATTTGGATCATCTTTTTTCTCTTTTAAAACTGTAGAAAGTGTTCTTCTGCAATAGGCTGAGCATGTCTGGTAGAGCCCACAGGAAAGCCTCGAGTGTAAACAACTTGTGAATTTTCTGCAAGAGACAAATGTGTCCCTTTTCCTCCCCCTGCATAAACAGATGCTGAAAACCAGTGGCAAATGAGACTGCAGAGCAAACCCTGACCATTAGGAAGGTGCCAGGTGAGAAGCCTGAGAGCCCCAAGGGGCAGGGGAGCCCTGCTTTCCTTGGCTGAAGCACACAGCACTTTTCCACTGTGAGCAGCCTGCTGGCAGTTCTGGCACACAGCACACGGTGAGGCAAGTACCAGGCAGCATCCTGCATCCCAGTGTTTTCCATTTGCTTCATTTCTCTCCAGTTTGGGGTTTGGGAGTGAAAGGAATGAGAGACTTGTCTTTACAAACCAGCTGTGGGTGTGCTGGTTGATGAAATTAGCATTGGGAGATAAGAGAAACAACGGGAAGAGATTCCATAGGAATTCCCCTGATTAACACCAGGAATAGGAAGATATGTGTGTATTTGGAATATACAGTAGAAGGGGTTTTTAGGTATTAGGCATTCCGGGAAGTCTGTACCTCTCAAGTACCTCAGCCAATGGGGAAAGAGAGAGGGACATGCGGCCGGGAAATTGGGATAAAAAGGAGGCTGTGTCCTCCAAAAATTGGAGAGATCCCAGGGGAAATGCCCCATGGCCTCTCCCTTTATTCGAAAAAAGGAAAAGGGACTCCTCTGTCTCCTTTTTGGACATAAACCTCTGGCATTCATGGATTAATTTTCCTGACAGTAGCATGATTAGGATCTCCAGCCATAGACTGAGCAGTGTAAGAAAATGGACATTTTTCCTCCCTGTTGGTTTTTTTTTAAGGCTGAAAGAGCACAAACATGATTTTGCTTCACAAGTTTTCTCCCTAATCTGGTTGCTATCACTGCTGGGGGTGGGGGTTAAGGGAGTCTTTGACAAACCAACAGAAAACTCAGCTTGCTGCAAGACACATTTTCGAGTGTTGAATCAATATTGTTGTGTTCCTGAGGTCCATGAGAAAGGTAACAGAGCACCCAGAAGGAAGGTGGCTGTGCAGAATTGCTGAATAGAAATAGCAAACATAATATTCATCAGAATAAAACTCTGTGGTTACTTTAGGTTTAATATTTGATTAGCAAAGTTAAAGAAGTGATTGGCAAGTAAAGGAAGAAACAAAAGCCAGGCTAGAATATACTCTTTTCTTTTGGATACTAACTAGCTCAACAAATTTAAAGGGTTGAGATTGTGAAATTAAATTCTACTGCAGGCAGCCCTATAGATTTTATGCAGGGGGAAAATCTGATTTATACCATAGATTGAATAATTATATGGAATGTCAGGTGGCTCTCCAGATTTTTTCAGAGCTGTATTAAGGTATAATCCTCCTAACCCCATTCTTAGAGCCTGGATCCTGGATTTATTTGAGTGTAGCAGGGTCTGATCTCACTTGTGCTCGGGATGATGCAGTGGCCTTTTCAAACAGGCAGGAAAAAGTGGAAGCAGAGAAGCTGCTCTAAGCCTGATGCCTGTCAGAGGCAGAGAGTGGAAAGCTCTGTGGACCACACTGCCACTGCTTTCATCTCAGTGGTGATCAGAAAACCGTTGGTTTTTTTTAAATTAAGAGTTTAGCTGATTACATGACCAGGAAAACTGAATGTTTTCAGAAATACTAAATGAACTTTCCATCCTACCTCCAGCAAGCAAAAGCAACATCCTTCTCTTTTTAGAGACTCACACTGCATCACATCTACAATTTCCAGGGTGAATATTCCTGTTTTCTCATCTTTAGAACCTTTTGCTATTGATACAAATAACCCTGTGAGCATGGAAACACACTTCACACCCTTGAACTTCCTACCTACAGCAGCACCTGCACAACATCTGTGTTATTGAGTACACTTTGAAGTCCTAACATCCTGAAAAAAGAAGAAGCTTCAAAGAAAAGAAAGGAAGAAAAGTAAGATCTAAAATCGAATGGAAAATACTCTTAGAAGTCTGCAACAAACAGAACAAATTAGATGGCATAGTTGGATGAGGTATTACTGAGAAAATAATTTATGAAGTGATGGAAATTTCTGTCACTGAATGGACAACAAAGATTTATGCACAGGGATCAACACCTGCACACAAACCCAGAATTCCAGGTTGCACAGAAGGAGGAGGAGAATCTCTAGTTCTGATTAAATGCAGGGCAGGTAAGCACTTTAACTAATGAATAATTTAAACATGTGTGTGTCCCAAAAGGGCCAGGGAAAGGAAAGCTACAAATTATGAGCACTGAATCAATGAAACTTGATTGACATCCATATAAAAAGTTAAAAAGCACTTTAATGTCAAGCTGTGGCTTTTCTCTGAGCACCAAAAGAGAGGAGGTGACATTAAGAGTTTGGCTATTTTATTTCATCTGGAGAGAATGAAGAAAGCCAGAAAACTTCTTATCTGTTTAGCTTTTGGACTATGAAACCCCCAACATAACAACCTGTTACCTTGCTGTGTGTCAGCTTTTCAAATGAGAATGTTGCTACAACCAGCTCAAAGGGGTGGCTGTGCATTACAAATTGAACTGGGGGCATTTAAACCACTCATTAAACCAAACATTGCTCTAAAATATCACTGATGTGAGTGTTTTTAAAAAGCATCACAAAAGGAAGAGACTTTGTGCACACAGGTTTTTCATATTTGTCCTCTAAGCATGCCTGGATTGCTGCTGTGGATAGTAATGATATATTTATTCATTAAGACATCAGCTAGTTGATTTAATACCTCCATTCATGGATGGGCACACCTTAATGGTGTGATTAACAAATGTGAATTTTCTACACTGCAGAAAATCCACCTCAAGTTAGGACTGCACTTTCTGAAAGCGTGGATTTTTTGGTGTGCCCTTTGCAGTTTGTCACAAACAAGGTGTGGTTGCCCCACAGGAAACCTCTCTTCTTCATTTCCCAGGAGTTTGGGGGCTACAAATGCTCTGCCTGGGGTAATTCCAGCTGTGTTTACAGGGAAGTCCCCCTGGGTGCTGTGAGAGCGCTGCTGCTTTGTGTCTGTCTCCTTTTTCACCTGGCTGATGTGCAGACCCTGCTCAGAGCAGTTGTTCAGCCTGGAAAGCACCACAGAGCCTGATTCCCCATCCTCCCCTGTGAGCAGCACCAGAGAGCCTGCACAGATCTCTTCTCCAGGCTGCTTAGCAATGAACTCTGAATTGCCATCACTTTAATTCTGAGTATTAGGTTACAGCAGGCATCTCCTTTTAACCCAAAACACCACGAGGCTGTTGATTGGAACACCGAAAAAATCTGGGTACTCCTTCAAAATCCTTTAAAGAATCCTCGAGTTTGCTTCTCAAAACCATTTAATTTGCAAACATCCTGAGATGGGAAGTGCATTTTGCATTTCCCCAGTCCCAGTGCAGCCTCTGAAGATGCCCAGCACCTTAATTAACACAATGCACATTCCAGTTCACTCAGCATCCCTCTCCACCCAACATGTACCTGCCTTCTGGTGTCTGGAGATGTGAACTAGAGCAAATGTTTAATTATCACTTTGTTATTAAAGAGGTAGCAATTGGCAGGCTGAAATTCTGCAAGGAAGAGTGCTGCTCCCTAGAAATTGAAGTGGAAAGTGCTCCCAGAATGGGATGAGGAAGTTTGACCTAACTGGATGACCATTAATTTCCATGCACAATGAGTACAAAGTTCTTGCAGAGATTGTTCTTAGTTAATTCTTCTCCATGTTTTAATACTCCACTTTTTTCCCTTGCCTGGTGACATTTGAATTCAAGTAGAAAGTAAATGCTGACAGAATATGGAGCTGCCATATGTGCTTGCTCTGACAAAAAAATTATCCATACATTTTTTTTTTCCTTTCCCAACAAACACATATGTTCTTACCTAGAACTTCTTTTGCTTGAGATTGGATTATGAATTTCTTAACGTGGGTGTCAGACCATCTGTCAGACAATGAAGTTTTCCTAGGTCTCAGTAATACCCATTACACTTAAGACAATTCTTTTTTTATAAGAGTAATGTTGTTTTTGGATTATTATTTCCATCAACACTGGATAAATGTATTTAAGTGGCACATGGGTAACATGGATTCAGGTATCAGGGTACATTAAATGGGAATTTAATTTACAATAAATGGCAATGGATACCAAGAGAGGTAGAAATTTGCAGCCTTGAGCTGTTAAAACACAACTCAGCAGTGTTTTGTCCTGATATCTGGGAAAAAAAATGAGAGACTGAGTTATTTCCTCATTTAAATGGAGCTCTGTAGAGGCATTAAAATAGAGCAACCAAGTTGTGAGGGCAGGGTGTGTTGTTGGGTTTACTCATTCCTGATAAGTTCCTGAAATATCAATAAAATAGAAATTCTTACCTTTAAAGATTTTATCCTATTTTAATTATCCAAATATAGACATGCACTTTGAGCCCAGTCTTACCCTGTCTCAAATAAAAATGACTATTATTTTACATGGATTTTTTAGAAAATGTGTTATCTCTGAGAGACATATCTCCTGAGAATTTGGGGTTTGGTGTAGCAAATACATCCACTCTGTGGAAAAAGACGTAGAATTTATATTTCAAGAAACCCTAAAACCACTGAACAGACTTTAGTTTTTTCAAGATGAAAGATCCAATTCTTACATGAAAGCTTTCATTTTGAAGTCAAAGCCTTTTAGCAGAAGTGCTTTCATTAGGCTTTTGCTGATGGATAATCTGTTCATTCCACAAAAACTTCTCCTCCATCCACCTGCCAGGAGTTTTGGGACACAACTGAGCCTTCCAAATTCAACCAGTGGGGACCACCTGAGGGCTTGGGGTCTGTAGGACAGGACACCAGCAGTGTGCAGGAATGAGATGCAGCAGGAAGGAAGGATGTACCACAGGAATTGTTTTGGCAGGAAATACAGTTTAACCATTAACCAAATGCAGAGCTGGAGCCCACAGAATTATTTCACAGCTCCAGAGGAATTTATGTCGTTTTTCTTCACGTTATCAAAAGTCACAGCTGACTTTCCCCCTGTATTTTGGTTTTTTATATTGGATTGTCCTTTCTGCATTGCTGTTTCTGATTAGATTGGGGGTTAGGATTCTATTTTTGACAATATTAAACTTCACTGGATGAATCCCAGTTATCTATAAAATCATGAGAGTAGAAAATAGCTGAGCCAGACACACCACTGCGTTGCCATAGAAACAAGAGACTCTGTCTGGCCTCCTCCTTCCTGGCGTTTTGTACACAGAATCTCCAAACTTTGAAGATGTTTCCTGGTACCACATTGTCATTGTGTGGCAGGAAATTCAATTTACAGTGGGACTGACAGATGCTGGCTCTTACCCCGTTTTTGGATAGACAGCACGAGGTGACAGTGGGGGATGATGAGAAAAATAAGGATTCCTGGGGTAAAAGAAGACCCTCCAGAGATTTACAGAAATAAAAGGTAAAGACACAGGCAGCAGTGGCACCATTGAAACAAAATGCTGCCTTGCAGGTAGAAAAATATCTGTTTTATAGGACAACATACCTGGGGGAAAGCAACAGAAATCTTTGCAGGCCATCAATGTATCAAAGTCCTGGGATGCACATCATGAACCAGCTAAAGATAATATGACTTTTAACGCTCCAGTTGTACATCCACATTTATAAAAGATTACATTATAAATATATATAATTATAATTATCATATTTTAATTTTTCCTTGAAATATCTTTTTGCAGGAGAGGGTACCATAGAATGCCTAGAAAGTTCTGGGAGTGTTAATTGTTACTTCCAAAGCTTATGTCTAACTAGAGCTACTGAGAATCTAACCCCAGAAATATCATTTTGCAAGGATTGCACTCCCCCTTCTGAGGAGTTGACTGTGAAACCTGATTTTTTTGGAAGACAAAACATCATCACTGTGTAACACCCTGTGAGGAAGCATTTTTGTCACACAGCTATGACAAAAGATCTCATCCAAAAAAATTGAGTGCATAAATCTGAACAAGATTTTTACTTTAACTGAAGTACTTTTCTTTCTTTTACAAGTACTTTTCTTTCTTTTATAATGTATTTTTCCTCTGATAAAAGGCTTCTTTATGCCTTTGCTATATTTCCTGAGAATGCTTTTACTTTAAAGAAGTTGGTTCCTAAGAAAATCAACCTGAATTTAAACATTTATTTTAGTTTTAGGGCTTCAAGATTTTTTTCAAAATTGTAATTAATGTAAGGAAAATATGATTATTGTGATAAAGAATGAGGGTTTCACGTTTACATCTGTCTGTGTATTGTATAAATTCAGGTCCTGATTATGTCTGGCAAGAGTAATTCTGCAGGGAGTGATTGATACAGGGTCCAAATGCCAATTCACACGTGCTGCTTCCCTCCACTTCTCCCTGCATTTCACCAAAACAGCTCTCTTTTAACTATTAAAATTTGGTTTTCATTGCAGAAATTTCAGCCCAGAAATGTCCCCCACACCAGCCTGAGCTCTGCATTCTGATTTAGCTCCCACTGAGCTCTGCATTCTGAATTAACTCTCACTGCTTTTGGTTGGATTTCACCTTTTTTTTTGGCCCCTGCAGAATTTGTGTTCCTCCGTTTTTGGTCAGTTTCTGAAGAAATCATGAGCTACCAGGTGTTACCAAGCAATCACAGGAACACTGAGATTTCTGTGCTTTCATTAAACTTGGTCACATTTGGAGGAGGTTTGCAGCTCATTGATTGTCAAGTCACTTTTCCAAAGGGTGGCAATGCAAGACCTCAATCAATAAAGAGCTGTTACAACATTCTAAACACATGTAAAATGTTGTATTTTCCTCTAGCTTGGCAGGAAAATTTCGACCTGCATACTTAGCATGCAGGGGTTTAAGTTTAGACAAGACATAGCTCACACAAAATCTTTTTAAAATATTCCCAGAGTGCCTGTTGAAGGGAAAATATTGCCCATACAATCCAGCATTACAACTTTTATTCTTATAACAGCATAGCTGGAGTTTGAGAGAGCCACTCAGGGAATTTAAAAAGCATCTCAAAATTTAAATCAACTCATCTGTCAAGAGAAGAGCACACCATAACTCTTCAGGGGGGAAAAAAATAAAAGTATTTTCTTTTAGGATTGCATAAATCCAATGAGGTGTCAAATATAACCACATTTCACTCATTACAATGGCAAGTCACTGAGAATGAATTTGCAGCTCAGATAATTCATCAGCCTATTCCTCCTCTCACTTCTTCATGCCTTAGCTGCCAGCACTTTTATTTCCTTTTATTTTCTGTTGTTCATGATGACTCGTTATCAATGAGATGGGCTTGTGCAAATGTCATAATTTCTTTGCTGCAAGTTTTGCTTCCCTGGATGCAGCTGCTTTTGATGGGAATATTGTGGATTCAGGCACAGTTGCTGTTCTGAAGGCAGTGATGGTTTGGGATTTTTGGTTGACTTCCCAACCAAGTGCCAAAAAATGTTCACCCCACTGTGGTCAGAGAGATGCTGCTGCAATTATAGAAGCATCTTTGCCCCCAAGAATCCCTAAAAGTTCATTAAAATTTGCTTCAGGCTCTACCTTAGCTGTGTACTTATATTTTGGGTTTAAATCAGTTACTCTTTTTAAGCTCACTTTACTCTGTGGGGTGATGCTGGTATTTTATAACAAGAATTAAACTCCACTCACTTTTTTAATTGAAAGAAACTTAAAGGTAATTGAGCCACAGGCAAAGCATGAGGTGCTCAACAGGTTAAATGCAGCTATGGAGGGATATAAAAACTTGGAAGGCAGGAAAATGCACAAACTTTGCTATTTTAGAACTACTGAGGAAGTGGAAAGCAGATAAATGCAGTATCCACCTAGGAGAAAACATCTAACAAGTATGCATGGAAAACCAGCATTAAAAGGAATTTAAGAAGGAACAATAAATAATAATTTTCCTTATTTCTATATAACCCTCTGTTGACTCAAGGAAATATTATTCATGCATGATTTATTTTTCAAATCATTAGGTGGAACAGTGTTTATAAGCAATTTGTATCACCAAATATTGATGACATCCAGTGCAGAGATGATTAAAGGACTGTGATGTGAGCTTTCCTCATCCCTTTGGAGACAACAACAAATAAAATTCAGACAATGCCCATTACAGCTGGTTAATTGCGCTTCATCTGTATTTTGCCCTTCTAAATGCCATTTAAACCCAAACATAAATGTGCATGTTCAAATGTGGGGTTTTGTTGGGTTTTTTGTCTCAGTTGGGTAGTCTGAGGACTTGATTAATTGAGCAACAGAATAATTTACTCATTCCTGTTGTACATTTTTATAAATTACACTCTGATACCAATATCACCTATTTATGGGCAGCTATTTCTTTATTGCATGGCAAGCCAGGAAATAATTTCATCCCTCTCAATGGGACAGCACAAGGGTTACATCAACTGAAAATGAGCAACCAACCTCAAAATAGACTCACCTAATGCAAAATTAAACTTCTGTGACTTCACAGAATTTTAAAATAAATAAAAGCACAATTTCAAATATTTTAAGTGGATAGGAACTGGTAGAAAACTTGGGCATTTATAATAAAGAACTGCAGTGGACTGTCTCAAAATTAAAATACGATACAAGGGAATAAGCAGCTTGATTTTATCAAACTCTGAGGCAACAATTAAACAGGGATATAGAAAAATCTCTTTTTCCTCCAGTAAAATCACTGATCAAGGCCACAAATCCACTCTGTACATCTGTTTCTTTGTCCTCTGACAGCCTCCACATTAATCTCTGCAAAACAAATCACTCCAAATATGGGAGCACAACAAGGAACTGATTTTCAATATAGACTATAAATATTTTTTTTAATATAGGTCTTATTAAAAGGAAAAATGCCAGCTTTAGTTGTGGCTTATGTGCACATATTTTATCCACCTATGCAGCCCACAGATTAATTGGTAGATTAATTTCTCTAATTCTCCAGATAGACAGGTATTCATTCAGACCAATTACACAAATCCTAAATATAAGAGATTAATTCTGTCAGATTTTCTGAAAATCTTCAGAAGATTCCTCAGAGAACATATTTATTTTATAGGAAATCACAAAAAAAAGTGTACTTGAAACTTTGATTCTAAAGAACTACTCCATTTATTTTGAATTTAATGCAAATGTTGTAATTTTCTCTGCTTTTCAGTGCAGAGAAAAGGAGCAAGTAATGGAAAATCAATTTCAACTAGATGTAAGTAAATTATAATTTAATTTAAAAGTGCATCTTTGGCTGAACAGCAACTTTGTGGGTTTTAAGTTGAATTCAGTAAATAACAGGCAAAAAAAGGAGACAAACCTAAGAGTTTTCTTTTCAAACTTGTCTAATTCATGCATCCTATTTTAAGTACTGTAAAGATGCNTTATATATTATATATTATATATATTTCATGCATATAATAATAATGTTACTGATAGCTATTTTAGTATGTCAACACCTCAGGAACTGAATTAGGTGTTTACAGCACAATAAATGGAGCTGTTTAACAATGAAGAAGAAGATGAGGAGATGGAGTTATTTTATTTTATTTCATTTCAGAAGACAGCAAGGAGTTCCAATTCCAACACAGGATGTTCTCTGTCTAACAAGATCGAGCAACAGCACATCATTCACTACCTAAATGTGGAGGCTGTTTGGAGGAAGAAAAGTTTTACATGCACAGGAGCAGCAGCAGATTGCAGTAAAGTCAGGAAAAAAAAAGAGCAAAAGTTAAAAATGTTTGTAAAATAAAAATAAAACGAGAAGCAAAGCAACCCAGAAACCCCAAACAGACACATCTGTGGCTTGGCTTTCAATTTCCAAATGCTGTAAAGGAAACTTATTGATCAGAGCAAATCCACTGCAGGATCAAAATGTAGGCTGAGCACTTTTTTGTCAAATGGTGACAGGAGAATTCTGGAAGATTGAAAGAGCTTTTATTCAAGAATAAAGGAGGGAAAATGCAACTGAGTATGTCAGCATTTTCCCTCCAGCTTGGATGTTCTGTCAACTCCAACTTATTTTGGATCAGAACAGCTTTTATTTTCCCAACAATTTTCTGTGGATTATTCTTTGATTTCTGGAGCAGTTTAAGCCACATTATTTATAACAGTGCTAAAATCCCATATTTGGGAATGTGCTGTCCCATTTTCTGCTGTCCTCCATGCAAAGCAGGAAAAGCAGCCCCAAACTCTTTGTAGGCAGAGAGAAAATATCACAGGTATGCAAAACCCAGATTGATGGGGAAATTTCAAGGGATGATGAGGTAACTGTAGCAGCTTATAAACTTTGGACTAAAGGCTTCTATCCATCAGAATTAGAAAGGAATTCTTTTCTGCGAAGCTTCACAAGTGCTTACTGGGGCGTTCTCAGGTAATCTCGAAATAAATGGGAAAGAGCTGCTTAAATGTGGGAGGAAAAGAGCTATGAGCAGAGCCCCAGGCAGTGGGGAGCCACAGGACCAGCACTGCTCACACAAACAGCACAGGGAGGTGGGACAGGAGCAGCAGGGACAATAAGGCAGGAAAGGATGGTTCCCTAAACTTCGGGTGGTTCAGAATTATTGTAGAGAAAAACGCCTCCCTCCGGGGTATGTTGGGTGTAACTAAGCATAGAAAGGTAATGGAAAGGGAAAAAGGTTGGAAAGAAAAGGAGTTTTTGCATCAAAGAAAAGAAAACTAAGATGAGAGAGAGGTAAGAAAATTCTTGTGCATACTTCAGGAAAAGCTTTAGATGTAAGGTGCTCTCACTGAGCTGTTTACCAAGATAAAGTGCCTTGAATTTTTGCATTGAAATATATTTTCTATAGCTTGACCTACTAAACTCTGAATTTACATGCTGGAAAATAATTTCCATCCTCTATGGGATCTATGTTTGCATTTCTCAGTGGCTGGCTGTACATGTACATGGAATTTCAGATTCCATGGATTGCACAGGGCTACTTGCTTCCCTGGTTTACAGGGAATATTAAAAAGTGGTAAGACACAAGAATTACCATTCAAATGCTTCCCCTTTGTGTCTCAATAGTGATGTCCAGATTTGAAATAAAAGGAATAAAGGAGTAATGGAAAAATAAAAAGATGGCATAAATTTTGGGAAAGGGAATTCGAGGTAAAATTCAAAAAGGTACTAGCTGCTGGTGAATTTGATGCACATTACCTTGAAAGTCTTGCCTTGCTTATCCCAAATTTTTCTGTCATGGCTAGTTTGTTTTACAGGTGCCAGATATGCAGATTTGGATACCAGTGGTACTATCTGGTTCTGATGTAGTTTCTCCTCCACACCGCCAAAGGCCAATGATTTGCAGCTGGGTATGAAAATAAAATTCCACTGTGCCTGAAACGTGGCTGTGAGGAAGGGAGCAATGAGCTATGCACTTGTTTATACAAGGAAGATAAGAAAAACTACTTTGATTTGACAGCATGCTGCAGACTGATACCAGTGTGCTCAAGGAAGAATTCGAGCACTTTAAAGACAGAATTTCAGACACATGACTTGGTCACTCAAATATGCAATATTCAAACTGCAAAGTGTTTTATTGCTTGGTCTGGCACTCTTCCTTCTCAGGCCACCAGTGATGCAGCCCTAAAACTGGTTCTCAAATACCACCCAAAGCTGTTGCCTAGGTGGAAAAACTCGGGAGAGTTTGCTGCATGCTGGTGCCTGAATTGAGAGACTGAACTAATGAGGATGAGTGATAGGAAGAAAAATAAAAATGGAAAACAGTGACAAAGAGCAGGAGCTGAGGAGAGGATCCACAAAAAACAGAGAGTGAAGTTTGGCAGGATTCTGTTTTGCACTGGGAGATGACAATATGCTAAGCTGTAATTAACAGAAAGCATTTCAGAAAATTACTTTTTGTCATTGCATCCGTCCCTGCTTGGGGCTGACAGCTTGTCTCAGTCCCTGCTGCAATTTCTGGTATCTGAACTCCTGTCTGAAGCTAAATAACTCTCCCTGGGGAGACACTTCTGACCAGCACAGGCTGGAACTGGAAAAGCTTAAACATTTAACATTTAACCCTGGGATGAATCTCTGGGAGGTGCCCAGCCAGGACCATCCTTCCACGTTCCTCTGGGTGGTCAGAGTGGAAACACCAGGGCTCAGCTGCAGCTGCAGCAGGAATTGGGGTCCCTGTAAGGACCAGAGTGGAAACACCAGGGCTCAGCTGCAGCTGCAGCAGGAATTGGGGTCCCTGTAAGGACCAGAGTGGAAACACCAGGGCTCAGCTGAAGCTGCAGCAGGAATTGGGGTCCCTGTAAGGTCCAGAGTGGAAACACCAGGGCTCAGCTGCAGCAGGAATTGGGGTCCCCTGAAAGGACCAGAGTGGAAACACCAGGGCTCAGCTGAATCTGCAGCAGGAATTGGGGTCCCCTGAAAGGACCAGAGTGGAAACACCAGGGCTCAGCTGCAGCTGCAGCAGGAATTGGGGTCCC
>VZRX01012896.1:22750-47362 GCA_013398075.1 Notiomystis cincta | reverse complement strand
AATTGGGGTCCCCTGTAAGCCCGAGAGTAGACACATGGAAACACCAAGGCTCAGCTGCAGCAGGAATTGCCGTCCCGTGTAAGGACCGGAATGGCAAGGCCAGGGCTCAGCTGCAGTAGGAATTGGGGTCCCCTGTAAGGACCAGAGTGGAAACACCAGGGCTCAGCTGCAGCTGCAGCAGGAATTGGGGTCCCTGTAAGGATCAGAGTGAAAACACCAGGGCTCAGCTGCAGCAGGAATTGGGGTCCCCTGTAAGGACCAGAGGTGCTGCAGCCCCTCACTGTTGTGGGGAGCTGGGACAGGAGCCAGCAGCCCCAAGGGCAGGCTGGAATCATGAGGTAAAATCTGAAGTGAGAGCAAGGTGAATTCTCCAATTTTTGACACTCCACACCTCCATAAAAACATTATTATTATTATGCATTTTATTAAAGTGTTCTGAAGTGCACTGGGGAGGGTTTTTATGCTGTGCTTATTATGGCACATTTTAATGCCACTTTGGCACTACTACCACACCCTATTATCCACTACACACATAAACAAGGATTATGCAAGAAAAAAAAAAGAATATTCATGACTTTTAGTCCATTTTTGATTAGTGAGATGGTTGTGCTATGTATAATAATAGAGAAAATGTTTATCCTGAGGGGTCATTATCCAATACTTGCACAGCTCTAATCTAAATTCCAAGAAGGACAATCCACTGTAGCAAATGTAAAATTAACCACAGTTAAAAGATATTGAAAATTTTGTCTTGTGAAGCTTTGATCATATTTTTAAGTGGAATCAAAAAGCAGGACACCATATCAAAATATGATAAAAAAAATACTGTTTAAAAAGCCAAAAATCAAACACTACCTGTAATGTGAAGGGTTAGGGGAACCCCTGCAGAGCATTTGAAAGCAAAAATAGCAAGATTTATTCTTTTGATGTTACTGAAAGGTGAGAACTGCCATCTAGAAAAGAAAGGGGGAAAACCTGAGGAGGATGTTGCAAAAATATTTGAAAGAACATGCCTTAGAAAGCATCTGAAGTGGTTCACAATCAACATTTTGGTGAAGTTTCTCAGGGCTGTATAAACCCAGGAGTTATGATTGGGGCAACACGTTTGAATTAGCATTAATTAAATGTAATATATTGATATAATGATGTAATATATTGAAGGTGATGTATTGATACTGTGCAGAAGGAGATCCTCTCTCCATCTTTCTGGGAATAAAACCCAAACCTGCTCTCCCACCAATGCCAAGGCCTCCCAGGCAGCCACAGCAGCCAGTTCCAGTTGGGACTGTTCACTTTGATAACAGAAACATCACATATAAGTGTTGCTTTAGGGAAGTGGCTGAAGTTGGATTGAAGAGATAAATGGATTGAGAATTCATCAGAGCAGAACAGAGAAAAAGGTTCCATTTTAAAGTCTTCATTTGGAGTGAATGGAAAGAAGGCAGTGAGAGAAAAGTGTCACCCACAGCTACTACATGGCAAACACTGCCAAATCCAGGCCCTGGAAACTTCCAGGGTAAGACCATAAATAAGGAATGCCATTGCTGTGATCTCCTGCACTACCCAGGCAAAACCACCCCTGAGCTCCTCTGCAGCTCCTGTGCAGAGCCTACAACCCTGTGCCAGGGTTAAATATACCCCAGGGATGGAAAATCCACCTTTTGCTCAGGTAAAGCTGCTCTCAGTGTTAGTCACAGTGCTAAAATCTTTTCCCAAACCCTCTCCTTTTCATGAATTTCCTTAGCTTCCATGCTAGGAGGGATTTCATACTTTGATGCTTCAGTGTTGGCTTTCTTTTTTCAGTTGTTTGTCAGGTTCTTTTTTTTTTCTAGATTAAAGAGGGATCAGCTACCAGAAATCTTTCACTGTTTGAGCTGAGTTCACCTCCTAACCTTTATTTTTTTTTCCTTTTTCTTCAGAAGGGAAAGGGATAAAGTGAATAGCTTAAGTCCTAAGCTGCTTAAGAGTTTCTAAGCCCCTTTAGGGTAGGGGATGTTTTCTGAAAACTGAACTCTTTTGCAGGTTTGTTGTTGTTGTTGTTTTTTTGGGTCTTTTTTTAACTTCAAGTTTTGCTGTTGTGAAATACAGATGACAAGATCAGATGCAGTGTTTCCCTAACTGCTTCCAGGGAACAGGACTATCTGCTCTGTACAATCTAGCAGTAAACTGATTGCTCTGCTTCTCCAAGGACTTCATTTAATGTCAGCTCAGATCCCTTTTCCATCTTTAGTCACTTCTTGTAGGTCTCACTCATCTGGGCTCAGATAATGAGTATGAACTTTGGGCTGAGTGCAGGTAAGTTATCCAGGAACCAGCACTCCCTCAAAGGGCCACCAGGAAATTTGAGTTTTCTCCTCTTTCCTGCTGAGTGCTGGAGAGCCCAGAGCCAGGATCCTGGGAAGGAAATTTCTGCCTCTCTTGGTGAGACAATGTGGTTATGTCAGAGCACCACGAGGCCACCCTGGAGTGCTTCAGATTGGCACTCTAACGTTTTTAAAGAGTTTTTGTTGGTGGGTGAGTGTTTGCTGTATCAGTGCCTCGTACAGGGTGACACAGGGTGCCAAAAATTGCATGCAGGGTAGTATAGCATGTTTGAGAAAGCACTGAGTAAACATCTCTGTTTGTGTGTGGGAGGCACAAACTCTGTGGGATTGTCCTGCTGCCACAGCCAGCCAAGCAAAACGTGGAAAAAATGAAGAGATACTAAAGGGGAAGGAAAGCCAGAAGCAGATGTGGGGGGAAAAAATCCCCCAAAAACCCAAACCAAAGCAACAAACCAAACAAACACCTACCATTGCAAAACAAAACAAGAAAAAAAACCACAACAAAACCCAAACTAAACAACCAAACAACCCCCCAAAAAATCAACAAATAAAAGTCCCAAACCAAATCAAACAAACTGAAGCTCATAATCTCTCAACAAATCTTTAGGTTATTTCTTTACCAGAGTGGATGGTTAGAGCAGCCCATTAGCCAACAGCCAACAAAGAGCTCTGGAGACAGACAATTCCCTACTTACTTACACATTCAGGGGTTGCCAGGCTGGCCACTGTGCTTTGGCCTTGATGACTGTTAGGACCTCGTCGCTCTGTGAAGAGAGACAAAGGGTATTTTTACAACTGAGACTGTAAAAATGAGACTGATATGTTTTACAGCAGAAAAAAAACCAGTGCAAGGCTGTGACTATGAGCTTTAAACACCAGCAGCAGTTTGCAGACCACGGTGGGTTTGCATCCTGAGCTGAGGGAAAGCTTCCACCAGGAATTCACCTGCTTGATACAAAGCAAGGACAGGAGAAATTGCTCTTAATTCATTACAGATCTAGAGAAATAAACCTAGAGGCTGCTCTGGGCAAGGTAGCCCAGGCTGTGAGCATGTGTGATGTGATATTTGTGGTCCTCCTGTGTGGAAGGATGTGGAGGAACTGCATTGGCAGCAGGCTCTCTTTGCTCTCCATGTAAGCAGTGAAAATTCGGGGTGAAAAGTGGCAGGGAGTCACAAAGCACAGTGCCAAGAGAACTTCCTGAAGTCTCTGTAATCCTTGCATCAGCACTTTCAAATGTATATTGCTACAATAAACGCAGGACAAAGGCAGGAGACCATTAACAAGGCCCTGGTGCCCCAAAGACATCAATCACACTGCTTTTAGAAGCATTTTCCCCTTCTCCCTTAGGAATGCACACCAGCAATTCACCTGGAGGGACACAAAGTTTGCAGTTCACTCCCGTGATTTCTACTGCCTTTTAAAAATATTTCCCAATTAGACCAAGAAACCCACTTCATACATTACCAGTAATTGGCACTTCCAGCAGGGCTGACCTTTCAGCTCAGTGATAACAGTGCCATTTCTGGCTTGACAGCAATAGTTCTGACACCCCAGACTAGCCCCCTTCCACACACACCCAAACTCAAAGGAAACAGATTTCTCTGGCTGTTTCTACCACTCTCAGTATTTCCTGAGCCCCTCTTTTTATCAGAGCAAGGGCATCACAGAGCTGGTGGCTCCTCTCTGTGGCACATGAGGCTTTCAGTCCCAGGAAGGCACATGGGACATGGCCTCTCCCTTAACCAGAGTGGATGGAAAAAAAAAACCACCACTTTTTGGAAATCACTTTCATAAATATAGATACCTGTTAAAACCCTCTACTACGTGAAGTGTCCTGAGCTAAGACAGCTGAAAATTTCACTCTACAAAGGTGAGTAAGTACAAAGATATTTTATAGCTCCCACACTACTGATACAGGTAGAAGAAAGAGAATTTTGTGATGCCAGGGAGCAATCAAAAAGCAGCAGATCCTCGAGGGCAGGCACACCCTGGGTGAGCAGCACCAGCCCAACACTCTCTCCCAGCCTGCCTGACCCCTGCAGGAGAGATTCATCACATCCAGGCTCATCTAGGGCAGCCTTCTTCTTAAACTGCTTTCAAAAGTAAAAGAGACAGTTTTGCACTCAAAGTGGTTTAAAAAGAAACTGATTACATGAGTGAAGGTAAAAGTTTGAAGTTAGAAGACATTGTCTGTCTCTAACAAAGGAATTTTTCTTAATTTTTAATTTGCCTTGTTTAAAACTTCCCAGCCAGGCATACCTTCACTTACTTGCCTTGAGAAGAGATTTGCATTCAAAATTATTGGCTGTGCATTTTACATCCCAACAGAAGTCTGTCATGAGCAGAGATGGTTACATTTATTAGGGAAACACACTGCTTATTTAATAGCAGGGAGTAATTATGTCACCAGTATCAAACCCAGTCATGTCTGGAAGCATTTCAGCATGTGTTATTCGAATTAAAAATTCACACCAAGAGCAGATGAGCAATGGCTAATTAGCTCAGTAGTAAGTGCAGAGGGAAGCAAATAAGGAGCACCCCTGAAATGCCCCAACTGCACAGACTTCACAATAGAGACATAAAACACCACTTTTTTTTTTTTAATCTAATAAAAATACAATATAATTTAATTAATGTTCTCTTAGTGCTTGCTGTTCTACATTTGTACCCATTTTACTCTTCATAACCCCAATGTTTTGCTTTAATTAAAGTGATTTAAGTAAACAAAGTCTCAAATCCCCACCAAAATATGGAAAAGAGATCTGGGATGTTTCACTGTGGTATGCTGCAAGTGACATTGTCTTGTCATCTTTTTTGTATTTGTCTTGGAAGGGATGATTCACAAGTAATGAAACTCCCACATTTTGGCAAAGAAAATGAGATTGCTTGCAAAATGATGGAGTGTCAAAATGTTACACTGTCAGGAGTTGAAGGGAAGGGCAACCAGTGCTCCTGCTTGGAGCTGATGAAAATCCCCCCAGTGTGGTTGGACAAAATCACTGACAAAACTTGGTGTAAAGTCCTTCTGCTGGAGCTGTTCTGTGATTTCTGTTTGTACAGTGATGGGATTCCAGCTCCCATTGGAAGCAGAATGGCTCCTTCTCTACAGGCTTGAAACTTGCTCAAGGAGTCCAGTGGAGCCAAAGAGGTTTCCAGGCTGACTTCAATTTAATTTGCATTGTGGCCTAAATTAAAACATGCCAAAAATAGCAAAAGCTCTCCTTTTCTCCACATCCACTTTCTGCACTGGTGTTCAGGCTGGGGCTCTTTGGCTCAATGGCTGTTCCCTGTGGAAGTGCTGTTCTCCAGAAAGTCCTAATGGCACAATTTTTAAAAGGCTGATAATGTCATTCTGATACTGACAGCCTTTCTGAAGCTGCTAAAAATTAATCCTTTGCTTTACATCCATTTGTTCCTGCAATGTACAAATGAATGCTCATGCAGAATAAAGTAATTAGATGGAACACAGGGAATCCTGTGGTATAGAACCACTGCTAAGTTAAAACCTTTTACTGTGCACCTACGAAAGATTAAAAACTTTCCTCACTTCAAGAACTGAAAGTGGGACATAGCTCAAAAAGGCAGCATTAAAGGTAGAGGTTGATGTGAAGTCTTTCTCAACCAAGGGGACTTAAAACATGTCTGAAGGGTAGCATCCATTAAAAAGTAATGAAAGCTTTCAGCAGAAGTTTTAAGTGTGATCTGAATACCTTTGGAATGAAAGAGGGATGAGGAGGCTCCAGAAAGGTTCTTCCACGAGCTCCTGCTGCTTTTTGGTAACCAACACAATTAGTATCTATTCCATGCTATTTCCAAGGTGTTTTTATAAGTTTTACTACTATTTTTGTTCTTAGGTGGGCCAAAAATCCTGCTTGAAGCCACTGCTGTGCAGACCACTTAGCCCTTTGCAATAATGATATTATTACAGCCAAACAAATTGCTGTGTTATCTGACATCAAAATCAGAGGCAATGAACTGTGGGAATGAAAAACACCTGGTTTGGGCCAGAGCTTAATTTCACTCATCTCAAACTGCTGCTGCTGCTTGGCATTCATTCCATTGTTTTAGAGAACATTTAATTCCTGCCACACCACTCCTCACACTATCTGAATGCCTTTCTATCCACAGTGGATTCATTTTCACAAGATGCTTAAAAAGGAGAAAAAGCAACATTATCTTCAGTTCCCAGATGATGAATTGAATGTCTTGTGGAAACAAACCTACATATCTGAGTGCTAAGATAGCATCTTCCCCTGCAGGATCATCCTTCCCCTCAAAAATAATTTGTTATTAAAGGAGAAAGAGATAAAGTGAGCATGAAAAAGTGCATTGCACAGTTCTGTGGGGAACCAAATGCTATAAAAATTAGAATGATGTAGTGCTTTGGAGGGGTAGTTGGGTGCTCTTAAAATCTGATCCGTCTTCTATGATTATGTAGAAATTGTCCTTATTCCACCTCCACTGTGTGCAGACACACAGAAGTCACAGAGGAGAATAAAAACCCATTAAAATATAATCTCTGCAAAATACCTGGTTAATTAATGCTCAGCAAATTATGGACTTCAGGGGTATATTACTCAAAGCATGCCAAGTTTTCTCCTGTTGATAAAGTCTGTAGAAATCTTTCCTGCCTCTGTTTTGCAGATGTATTTGACTGAAAAGGGACACTGATGTGGGCTCATTACTGAAATTTGTAAAAACTTTAAAAGAAAAAGGAAGTAGGTGTCTCTTGCATGACAACGAAATATTTCTGTGATAAAAGCAGTGCTGAGATGGTTTTAGGAAAGTACATACAAAAGCTGTTTTTTCCCAGTTCTTTAAAAAGAGCATTTTTGAAAAGGTTAAGCTTTTAGTCACAAATTGCTTCATTTGAGAGGGAAAAATGCCCATAATTAAAGACAAAGCCTTATTTTTATCATTTGATGACAACTAAATTCTGTTTAAATCTATGACTGACTTAGATTCAGGCAAGTTACACTTAAAGCCAGGGGCACAGGTTTGGAATTATCCTAAGCAACAGCAAAAATGCATTTCAGCCAGTGGAATTAGACCAGGATTGTGTTTGCCCATTTTCCTTTGACTTCTCTGTGTTTATGACAGCAATTTTGTGGCAGCTGAGAAAACCACACCTATCATAAGACATATGAAGATGCCTGAATGGAATTGGTTATTTGATCATAGTGCCTACAAATTCAATATTTCCCTGTACAAATAGCTGCTTCTTTAATTAAAAAGTCTTGTTTATTTTCTTTGAAAAATAGTTAATGTCATTTCAGGGAATACAAAATCTGAGTTTTTCAGTTCACCAATTATGAAAGTCTGAGGGAACTTCCAGGCTTTTAAAAATAACCAATCAATTGCTAAACACAATTTTGGGCTTGAGATAGATAAAGAAACACTACTGGGGTGAAACTGAATAAAAATAGAAGGAAAGCTGAGGATTTAAATCCATTTTTGAATTGTTAATGCCTGAAAACATCCCTGCTTCAGGGGAGCAAATAACCCAGCACCTCAGACAGTCCCAGCTTAACTGCTGTGCTGTACAGGAAAGCTTTGGATACCTGGCAATTTTGTATTCACTTTTATAAAGAAAAACCTCTCTGTCAGATAATCAGGCTGAGAATTTCCCCTAAATGTGGGTATTGTGCATATTTCCCAGAAAATATGGAAATAAGTGTTAAAGCTTCACCATTTCAAGGTGGTGATTGCACAGATGTTAGCTGACATTGTGTGGTTTAAATTAAGCTTTCTAAGGGCATGATAGGAATTATAATTCCTGATTTTTTAAAAAATTACCAGGATGGGGTGTGAAAAGAAGCGTGGTCATTGTTAATATCAGTTTATATCCCAAAAGCATTGATTCACTTTGCATCAACACCCCTGTGCATTACCTGTCCTGCAGGGCTCTCCTGTCACTCAGGTGCAGGTTGCAGGAGGTGAATGCAGGCTGGAATTGATAGCAGAGCTGTTGCTAATGGCAACATTGACACTCAGATGTGCTGCTTTCTTTCCATGAAGGTGCAGTTACATAAGCTGGGGCGTTCCCAATAAAGCAATAATTCATGTTTTGCACAGTACAAAGCTTAGCAGTGTGTGTTAATGAGCCCTAGGTAGGCTCTGAGGATCTGAGCTCTCATTTTCTCTGCCTAAGCAGATTCCTTAGAAAACAATCTCCCCCAGGAATCCAGCTCTTGATTGCCTGTTGATTTTCCACTGCACATTTTGCTTCGTTCTACATCGAATGTCTCTAGGACTGCAGAAACATTTTGGGATCCTAAATTACTTTGCCAAACCCAAGGGGAAAATCTTTTTACTACAGCTCACAATGGCTACTTTTTAAAGTAGGGGATCAAACTAGACTTTGAAGCTGACCTTAAGTGGTGCAACTCCCACCCTCTGCTTAATAGGTTTATCCAACACACACCCTTTTGACCTCCTCCTGTCTTAATTTTCCCAGTTCCATCGATCCTTTAGACTAACCTGGCCTTTAAACCTAAGTGCTAGAAAGCTGCTGCTATTTTAAACTCTCAAAAGATTGGACACCAGAAAAGAAATGTGGGGCAAAAAAGCCCCAGACAACAATCCAGCACATTCTGTGTGCAGTAAAGCAGCTGTAAGCAACAGAATGGCAGCCTGCAGGTGGCAGGACAAAAACTGCATTAGCTGGAGATAATGAGAAAACTGGTTTAAATCACTAGGTTCACTCACCAAATTCATATTCAGGTAACTACAGCATTTTTTTTGCTCAGGTTTCTTGAAATAGTTTCAAAACAGTGAGGGATGAAAGCATTGAGACAGGCTCTTGGGCATGCCAGGAATAAGTGAGTCTCCACTGCTGAAATATCAGCAGTAAACCCCAGGAGAAGGGGGCACAGAACAGCTCTGTCATCTGGTAAATGCTGGCAGTGAGAGTCCAGGTGTCACAATTATTCTTCCTGGTGCCTTGCTCACACATGAGCCAAACACAGGAGCTTGAACACAGGAGAAATAATTATTTGGGTATGGGCAAAGGATTTTTACTAAGGCCAGCAGATTAGCTCAGGAGATGAGCTTTCCTGACCCTTGACAAAGCAATGGAGAGTTTGTTTTCCCTTTCAGGATGTACAATAACATTTTCTAAGTGTGCTTTAGCTGCTGTATAGAGGCAATCACGACAGCTGCATTTCCCTGCAGTAAAGATATTGTGTCTTAGCCATCCTTTACCATTTCATCCCAAAAACTCCCAAAAACTCTTCCCAAAAAAGCCCAAACCAAACTCACCAAAAAACCCAGCTTTTTAGCAAATTAGGGACTTGAGGCTCCTACCATGAATTATATTTGGAGCAATTTACCACTGAACCTTGTTAGTGTTGTTGCTTCTCCCTTGCAAGAAGTGCAGCAACAGGGGCAAATCCAGAAACTGAGACTGACCCTGAAAATTTCCTTGCTGCTTCTCAGAAATGTCAGTGGTCTGAGCATAGGTAAAGCTGTCATCCATCTGTGAGGGTTCACTGCTGTCCAGCAGTTGTTAAACAGCAGGGAAATGGTATTTTTGTGGTGGGTTTGGGGTGTTTGTTGGTTTGTTTGCTTGGTTTTGTGAGCTATTTAGCAGTGACTGTTCTCCCAGAGCAGTGTGGGGGTGAGATGAAGGTTATCTCCCTACCTACAGCACTTGTTGCTTAAAGAGCTTCAAATATCTTCAATTAATATGGCTACACTCTAATAAACTCTTTTCTAGTAACTGTGATCAGGATTGTCCAGTGTTAGAATTGGGCTCAGTTCTCTTAAATCAGGGATACTGTGTACAGACATTTATTTTCCTTCATCTTTTATTTTCTCTCCCTCAAACCCAGGCTCCTGCTGAGGGATTTCCAGAAGAACACTGAACACAACCATCATTCACCACTTAATTCATCCAAAAGTACCAGGCCAGACTGGTCCCCACTGAAATCCTACTTCCAGGAGCTAGGCCACTTTATTAAAATCCTTTGCTATCCCTTAAAGTGAAATAAGGTTGTTTTCTTTTTATTAATCTCTAAAGAGATTAGAACAGCCACGTTTTTGAAGGGCAAACTTTGGAAAGTGGTTAATAATTGGAGCAGCAAAGCATGGTAAATGCCATGTGTTATTACCAAGCCAGAGCTTGGACTCTGCCCACTGGAATGACTTTAAGAACACATCACCTGTGGCTAATCAGAATGAATGTTTTCAGCATTCATGTTTCTAATGCAAAAGCACACAAAATTCCCAGGGCTGTCCCTTCCTGCCTTCTCCTGACACTGAAATAAACTGCTGGAAGTGTTGCACCACAGTAAATTAAATTTAATATATAATTAATTTAATATTAAATATGCAATTACCTCTCAAGTCTGATGAGCCAATTAATGGCACTTTGTGTTTTCGTGGCACCTTGCCTCAAAGAATGTTAAAATGCCCTTAAATAACAAAGTTCTGGGGCTCTCCTGTTTGCACCAAGGTGCACAGAAGCTACAGAGAAGCTGGCAGAACAAACACACCTCTTGCAGCTCACAAAGGTTTATTTTCCAAGCACTCTGACAAATGTTTGTCTGTCTGGCTGCCAAGACTGAGCTCAGCACTGTGATGACACTACAAACCTTGCCAAAATAAGCCTGGCTGTGACACTGCCCCCTCCTCTGATGTAAAAACTCCAAATGACTCCAGGTAACCCACAGGTAAAGGTGGGGACACCGAATTTTCTCTGCTACACTGAATGATTTGTTGCTCCACGTTTTGAAAGCCAAAGCAGCTGTGTGCAATCATGGCACCATCCACAATCAATTTGAATTTGTGGTTAAAACATCAATTAATCCAAGTCAGCACAATCAAGCTGCCTGAGAAACCCATTAAGTACAGTAACTTTGTGTAAAATAACAAACAGATAAGGATAATCTGTGGCTCAAACCACACTTTTCACAAAGCCAAAACCCATGTTAAAGCAACCTAAAAAAGGCACATTGCAAACCCTGAGCAGGCACAGCTTTGAAAAACAAATGGATCTCCTTTGATATGCACCTGGCTATAACAGGCTTAGAAATGAGTCTAAGGAAGAGACCTGAGAATTTTGAATAATTCCTTTCCCCCAGCACCATCCACCAAGCTGGACATTTGCTATCTCTCATCCTGTTCTTGATTCATTGCATTATAATCTATGCTTGGGGAAAAAAAAAATCAACTTTTAAAAAAAAATTCTTTCCAACTATTAATTCACCTCATCCATCTCTTCCCCAGTCAGAAAATAAGTGACCTTTTGGCCTTCCTTTCAGTCATAATGTCAAAATTAAATTTTCTGCACACCAATAGACTTTGAACAGTGCTTTTACTGTGCCAAAACCCAAACAGAGCACATAACATTTCCCAGGAACTATGCAAATGAAATTAAAGAGAAGATAGAATATGACCTAGAAAGAAATCCAGTCTCTGGTAAGATCTGTTCTGATGGCCAGGAAAATCTGCAGAATATTTTCAAAGTGTGGGAACTTAGATCCAGAACTCTCTGCTGATCAACAGTTCCTGCTGTCCTACAAGGTCTTTCTCCCCCACCCCCCAGCTGATTAATTAATTAACACATTCAAAGTTCAAACTTCAGAATTACCTGCAATTTTAAGCATTATCTCTTCCTGTAGACTTTCCTCCTGTCAGACAAACATTTTTGAGAACTCTGGGAACAGAACCCACTTCTACTGAGCCAAGGTTTAATGCTCTGAACCACCCAGCTCCAATTTCTCCAAAATGTTCTGCTCATTTTAGAAATGAAAGCAAATCTCTTTCTCACTCAAAGATCTGAAAAGATCCCGATTGCTCACAGGCTTACACCTTATCAATTATTCATTTTCTGAGTCAGAATTGCTCTGTTCAACAGGCAAGAACATTTGAAAGGGCAGATATTGTTCATGAATAATGTTAGTTTAGTTCTGAAATAACTGAATTATACAAAAGTTATGACTCTTTTTGAAGAAGGTGCTACTTGCTACAAGCACGACCAGGTGAATCTGAATGTAACACTCTGTAAGATATGATCAGACTGCTGAAGAAAATGGGATTTTTTTTACTTTCCACCTGTTTTACATGTAGTTCTTTGTACATTTTCCAGGGGCAGGGGTCTCTAAACTGCTCTGAGAACCTCTCTCTTCCTGATCACTCCGAGTTGCATCAGTGCTTCTCAAAGACTTCTCTTAATCACTGTTTCCTGTGGCTCCACAAGACCTTGCAAAAAGCCTTAAACATTTACAGTTTCTTTTTCTACATTCAGGTCCACATTTCTCCTGCTTTGTTCTGCACAACTCTTCCACATTAAATCACCCAGCATTATTGGTCCCATGTGGCTGCATGCCTTTCATTTTTGTGAACTAAAACCCAACCATCTTATTGACTGCAGCTGCTTTTAAATACACTTTGGTGTCAGCAGTGATTTACTTTTTAATTATATTGTTTTATTTTAGATGAGTGGGTCCTATTGTTTTCCTAACAGCTGCTTTAAAGGCAGTGCTCAAATAAATGAAACCTCAGCATCTGAGCAGGGAAAATGAGCTAATTCACAATTCCTTAATGAAGGAATTTCCTGCAATTCTTGATGGAAATATCACCACACTTCCCAAATATTTTACATTTCTCCATGATGATAAAGGGCACTCCTTGAAGAAGCATTCTTGGGAGATTCTTGCTAAAAAAGACCAGCAGGGATGGTACCAAGATAAGGTTGTTTCTGTCTATCTTCCAAAAACCTGAAGACTGCTTTACAGCTTTTCTATTTCAGCTGCAAAGACAAGCTCTGAATCAAATGCTCCCCTAAATTAAAGACTAGGGATTCCATCTTAGGGCAAAGTCCACTTTTGGCCTGTGATATATGTTTGCAATTTGTCTGCAGGAGCACATTTATGCTGCATCTGGGGGAAAATTGAGCACACAGGTAAGCTGGTGTTTCTCTGGGGAGAGATTTTAATGGGTAAAAACAAAAACATCACCATCCATTGCAAAAATGCACTCCAGGCAATGGAAATGGGAAGTAAGAATACATTGGTGAATGTGCAAGGTACAAGTTTATCCATGTTCTGGTGATTTTAAGGAATATTTCATGAAAAAATATCCTGGGAACGTGCTGTGTATTGTTTCTTTCACACATGCATGAAAGCATCAGATATTAAAAATATTGATGTGATTCTGTTAAACATTTGATGCACTTTCACTTTATGACCACAAGTGATAAAATTATCCAGTTCCAGAGCAGGTAATTGCTTTCAATTTCTATGCTGACCTGGCTGAATGGAGAACAAGGTCTATTGTACATTTCTGTAACTTTTCCTTTTTTAATTGAATATGCAGAATTGAAAAGTAGCCAAAGAAAACCTGTGGTCACTGTTTCTTCTGATTGTGTGTATCTGCCAAAAAAACACCAGTGCAGTGCAAGGGTAACTTCATAGTGGGCTGTGGTTTTTATTTTTTTTTCATTTTTTCCAACTACTTTTGACATCCTGGACATCTTTTTCTGTTCCTCACAGCATTCATCTTGCAAAGAACAGAGAGGAGGGGACAAGGGGAAGGAGCAGAAGTTTTAGGGTAATGAGCAAACAACAACAAAACAGCTGCCTGAGGGTCCTGACAGGACTTTGAATCTGAGCCTCGTTTATTCAGCACTAGAAATGTGTTTGGTTGCTGAAAAATGTGTTAAAATCAGAGAAAAGGAGCAGTTCTCAGCCTCTGTCCTCCCACACTGCTGGACTCTGAAGGAAGGGCTGGGAAGAACCCAAAGGGGTGACCCTGGGAGCCACCCCAAGAAATCCTCACCCAGCAGCATCTCCCTCCAGCCAGCAGCCAGACCCAGCTCCAGCAGGAGCTGAGCTCTGACACCTCCTCCCTCCCCTGGGCTGTCCAGGTGCCCTTCAGCCACGTTCAGAGCCACGTTCAGAGCTGGCCAGCAGAGCTCCTGACCACTTCCAGAGGGCACCTGCCATTCTCCAGCCTGGGCTGACACTGGGGAAGAGCCCGGGGTGAATTCTACCTGTGCAGTCCCCTCTGTTTGGGGTCAAACCCTTCCTGTCAGACAGGAATATTTATCTGCTGAAAAGAAAAGCTCTACAAGCATTTCTGAGGGTACAAATCTAACTGTGGTTATTGGAGACAAGAGGTCAAGCATTTGTTCCTGCTGTGATCCCTTGCTAAGCTGGAGCAGGGAGTTCTTACAGAACCCATCAGCTCTGAGTGTTTTGCCTTTGCATTTGTTTGCTTACCTAGGCAAACAAGATATATTTAGGAGCTCCATCATCCTGCAGCCCACAGAAGGCTTCATGAATGCACAGTGCCAGCATTTCACCACCTACATACCACTTAATTCCATTATCTTAACAACAACATTAGCTCTGATGTGTCACGGGAGCCTCTAGGGCCTAGAAATGACTTATGAATTAATTATCTGAAGCATAATCATCAAAAAAATTAATCCCAGCATCATGATTTCTCATTCTATTTCATTAGCACACTAAGGAAAAAATAAAAAGGACATTCAGCAAGTTTTCATGTCCATGTTCACAGAGTTTTATGCCAGAGCAACACATTGAAGGTGAAAAAACAGCTTTGTGTGTATTGCAGTGAATACAGAATTTCAGTCACATGGATTTATGACAAATATCATAATGTGGGGTTGTATTAAGTGAGACAAACACATCAACAAAAATATCATGGAATATTTTTGTTAGTAATGACACAAAGTCAAAGACAGGATCCCTCTCTGTGCTTGGAAGGTGCCTGAAGCATTTTGGGCTCTGAGCTTAGGAAAATAAAATGGATGTGTCAAGCAGCTTCACAGGTGTGTGCAACTCTTGTGCTTTTAGGTGGTCACTCGTGGTATTTCAAGTTCAAAGAAATGGAAATATATTTGTAACCATTGTGGTTAAAAGGGCTGTGGCAGATTCCTGAAGATCACATCCTTTTCTCCCTTTTTCTGAGCTCCATCTGGATGTTCTGAACAGCTTCAAAAAACGATTTCACCTTGATTCATTTAGAGAGGAAAAGGAGAAAGAGGAAGCAAGAGTCAGAGAAGTATTGAGGTTATTGCTGACATCTGTGTCAGTAAATTTGAAAAGGGAGAGACACAGTGGCTCCATCCATTTCAAAGTGATACCTGGGAAATAAATTGCTATTTTTCTGTGAGTCAAAAAGGACCATTCAAGAAAGAGATTGGGGAAAAGGCACAGCAGTCTCCAGCCTCTCAATTGCAGAGCCAGTTGCAGTGGGACATGCTGCCACCTATTAATCTAATTCCAGATCTCACAGGGGACAAATCAAGTCTCAGAAGAAACATCTAACAGGAATCACTTGCAACACTCTGCTATTTTAACTTAAAAATCTGCATTTGCTTGTATTTTAAGGGCCCTGAATGCACTTCTACACTCCTGACAAGCAAGAGGCACATCTTGTTTGTAGAACCTCCAGTATTTATTGTGTTTTTTTTTTCCAAAAGCTTGGGCTTTTATTCCAGGCTGTGAAACTGAAATGCTTTGCAAGGAATTTGGCCTTGGAAAACCCAGTTCTTAAAATCCCCACCAGTTATTGCTGCTATTATTAAGGTGTGATTGAAGAAAGTCCAAGGCTGTTATTAGCTTTCAATGCTGGAATTTTTGGGGGGAATGGGGATTTAAGGGAATTTGGGGTGGGAAGTGGGGATTTGGGGCTGGGAAGGGTGAAAATTGAGGGATAATAGGGAATTTGGAGCTGGAAAGAGGGGGGAATGGAGAGAATTGGGGGAAAATGGGGCTGGAAATGGGATTAAATGGAGGAAAATTGGAAATGGAGGAAATGGGATTAAATGGGGGGAAATGGGGAATTTGTGGAGGAAATGGAGAAAATGGGGGGATTTGAGAAAAACTGATGAAAATGGGAGGATTTGGGGCTGTAAATGGGGTAAAATGAGGGATTTGGGAGACATTTGGAAAACAAAGGGGGGAAATGAAGGGATTTAGAGCTGGAAATGGGGATTTAGGAGAATTTAGGGGTAGAAATCAGGGGTTTCCATTTTAGTGGGAGACAGGTTTTTCTTAAAATGACTTCAGTGAAAATGATCAATCACTTATTCATCTTTGGAGCATAATTTCTTCTGGAACACGTTATAACCTAAGGGGTCTAACCCAAAAGCCTGAAATAATCCCCTCCTGAACTCGTGCCACTGATTTCCACGTGGCTCAGCAGGCTCTAGGACAGTCTCTCCTCAGCAGTGGCACCTCATCAATTAGCATGGAACTGGTTAACACCTTCTGCAGTCTTATCTTCTCATCCCCACATGGCTTCTGCAACATTTGCCTCAGGGGTGAGCTGTGTTTCATCTCATGGAGGTAAAGGACTTGTGTGCAGGATTCCAGAGAACTGAAATTCAGTAAGAGCTTATTTATCTAAGCGCTTGACATTTCTTGGCTGTTTTGTAAGCGAGGGCCCAAGCACAATAAGGAATATAATATTGTTATCTGCTAAGAACTTGTCATTTATTCATTATACTCACATATCTGAAAGGCAAAGTTCTTGTCATAAAGTTCTTATTGTCTGGGGAATGGAGAAGTGACTCTTGAATTACAGCTGCTCTTGTGCAGAATAATGTGCAGCACAGTACTTCTAACACATGGCCTTAAAAAGAAAATAACCATGCTAACAGCTTGAGAAATTATTTTAGAAGAACCAGATCTCTGTTTAATGAAATAACAGAGCCCTAGCCATTAATGGTATTTAAAAGTTAGTGCTACTGTTATAATTTGGCTATTTTATATTTAAAACATAAAATAAACTCTTCAATAACACATTTTAACTTGCAGTTAAAGTGCTGTAATTTCCAACATGCATTCAGCCAATCTACTGTGTAGCATAAACACGTAATTTTATCAGCAATTATAGCATATGTGAGGGCTTTTATTGTATTGTTTGTATAAATAGGGCTCTGTTTACACACACATGATGGTATTTCAGACAATAATGAATAGAAAATGATTGGCTTCCTTTCCACCATACTTCACATAAGCATTGCATAAATGTCTTCATTCAAGTATTTGCCTTTATTTATTATAATAAGTTTTTGCTACCAAATGAAGTTTTAAAGAAATTTCTTCTTTTCCTGTGGGAGCATGGAAGACAGTGAAGGAAGAAGGGGTAGGTATGATTTTTAAAGAAATAAAAAGAAGGTATCAACATGCAATGATCACATTGCATGGGTGAACATGGAGATTTTCTACTCTAAAATATAAATATGCAGCTTGTGTGGCCACACCTCAGATCTGCAGGTCCTGATCTGGTTTCTACACATCCTAAATCCACAGATGAGGTGTGCATGGACTGGAGGTGCAGAGATATATTCACTGTAGGCACCTGACTGATAACTGAGGCTTAGAAATGGGCTCTTATCTCTCTTGGTAGCATTTTCCTGGCGTGGCACTCCAAGAGAGGAAGATGCCACCAGTGGTTGAACTCAGTGACTGCCTTGAGCTCTCCCTGGATGTGCTGGCAGGGGGCTGAGGCTCAGACAGTCCTGGGGCTCCCAGGGGGCTGAGTTGTGAGAACACTGCCAGAGAAAGGGAGACAAAGGAGGAATACCCAAATGCAGTTGCACTAATTGAATAAACCAGACCCAACAATTAAAATCGACCTGCCAGTGCTCTAAGGCAGAGTAGGAACAGCAGTTTAAAGGGTGAAGATCTCCCTCTGTTGCTGAGCAAAGACAAATGGAACAGGGATTTCCTCTGACCTGGGAGGCTTGTACAAACATGCCACGTGTAGTGGTTATCAAAACAATAATTGTCAGCTGAAATTAACCCCAATAAATTCCACTGCCTGCCCCTGTGGAGCCTCATTCCAAGCAGGCCTATTAGCAGGCCTTTCAGCTTTGAATATGTGCTGCAATGCAGAATAAAATGTGACTTCCTGCTTTTTTTTTTTGGTTTGGATGCTTCCTATTACAATAAAAATGCTATCCCTGCTACCTTGCCTGGGCTAATTAATGTCTCAAAACATGATGAGAGCACACCAGTGTGGGTACATCAGCAAGAAGGTATTTGGGGGGTCTACAGCCACCTGTTGTATGCCTGATGTAAGAACAAGTGAGTCTTTTGTTAATGAACACAATCACATCTTCAGCACTAAATTCACTGCTTTATCCCACAGTACTGCAGTGATTAACATTAATTAATTTTCACACGTTGTAGGAGAGAAATAACAACTTCATCTTCCTGTTTCAGCACTATTCTTGTCTACTGGTTCATGTGCAGGCTTAACTATCTCATTACTCCTCTTTTCTCTCCAAATATTTTTAACATCCTGTTGCTTTTTGACTTGATGGCTGCCTAGGGCCTGGATTATCTCTGTCTTGCATGCCCATAAAAATATAACACATCAATGCCCAGAGGCCCTGGTCAGGTCTTTAAGGCACTGCTGCAACAGCAAAAATCAGTAATATTTGGTATAGGGGAAATGAAAGAAGGTTTCTGTATGTGAAACCATTTAGGAATTAATGGCTTTGTAAGTGTGGCAACAGAGGTCCTTCCCAATTCCCTGCCTTGTTGATGGTCCAAGAGGATGCAGGCTGAGGGGCAGGTGATGGTTTCTCTCTGCAGGATAAATCAGTTTGTGCACACAGTTTAAAGCCATTCTGGGCATTCCTGCACGAGGCTGTGACCACCAAACAGCAGGAGAGACACACACAAGTTTCACTTCACAGAACTTTGGGCATCCTTAGTCCCTGAGTGTCTGGTTAAACTCCTGTGGGTTTGGAGGCATCTCAGGTCATTGCAGGCAGCCCACAGTGTCCCAAACCTGCAGAGGAAGCTCCTTATGTGCCTCATTCCCTCACATTCCTCAGTTACTGGTCAGCAGCTCCTGTGTGGACAGAAGGATTTTCAGCCAGTCTAGTCCATCAAAGCAGACATTGTGCTGTTAAATACCTGAAGCTGGGACTGGCAGAAAGTGTGAGTGGTTTGCCCAATAAACACAACTTTTGCCCTGTCATCTAAAGCCACAAGGGCAGGCTGCTGTCAGGAGTGACAGATCCTATCCCAGCACCAGGAGCTGGGAGCACAGAGAGAGGAGACAGAAAAAGAGAACCTTTTCATCAGGCCAATATGTTCTCTATTATCCTTTTTTAGTGCAGCCTGTCATTCCTTGTGAGGTGCTCTTCACAGCAGAGCATGAAGTCAGGACACTGGGTGAATCAAGGGTTAATACCATTCCAGCTGGATGAGATTTTTCCAGTGAAACAGTGCTAATTCATCAAGATCAAAAGAGGCTGTACAAACACATAGTTTTGATGAATTCCTGCAAAGCCTGGGCAGCTTTCTGCTGGAAATACTCTTGGTTTCCCACCTAGCAAGCTGCCTGGGAGCTTGGGCTCTCCTTTCATTTGCTACTTACAGGTCTGACAAATCCAGCAGCACTCTGCACATGCTTCTGGCAGGGCCTCAGCTCCTCACTCAAGCCATGACTTTTAGGATTTTTTGGCTCCCTGCCTTGGATTTGAAGTGAGGTTGATTCCCTGTGCTCTCCAAGCTGCCTGTTGGCCGTGCCCAGACTGGGGAGTCATGGGCTTCAGGCAACACTGGGAGCCTTGCCTGAATTTAAGGCTCTTCCACTTCCCTGGCCAATTTTCTGGGAGTTGAAGACAGCCACTACTGTCTGGCTTTTGGAAAACAAACACACCACCAAAAAGCCCCCCCACAAACCAGCCCCATGGAGAGCAGAAGGAATATTCCAGTTCACTGGAAAGGCAAATGTTGACAGCTGTGAGCAGCTGATGTGGCTGTCCTGGGCTCCCTCTTCATTTCAGGCACCATTCCCCTTGCCAAGGATGTCACAGGCTGGTTTTCTGACCTGGTGAGCTAAAACAGCTCATTTAAGATGCTGGAAGAGCGTCTTAAAATGCTTCACACACTTTACAAAATCGTGTTTTAGCACTTAGGAATGCCCCCTCTTAAAAAACACTGCTCTGCCTCTATATATCCACAGCCTATTACTGCTGATGAGGAGATTAAAATGCAAAAAGAGCTCTTATTAAACAGAAAATGTAGTTTGGCTCCTTCCTTAAGCAAATTAGCACCCCAAACAGGATTTCTAAGTGCATTTTAAAGAGAAACAGCTGTTATTAAGCCATGAGATCTTTTGGCTTAAAATGGACTAAAAAGCAGGCAATAGTCTCATTTAAATAGCATGCAGAAGAGATGTGGGAGGCAGGATGATTATCTGTATTATGCATGACTGAAAAGTAAGCTCCAATTCTGCCTCTTTGTGCATCTAAATAGTGTGGAGACACAGGATTAGGAGGATGCAGAGAAGAACATGTGACAGAGGCCTTGGTTTGGAAGCTCTGGGGGATTTTTGGAGAAGCATGTGGCTCTGCCTTACCCAGAGAGTTCACCCTGCCAACAAAAACCCCAGCCAAATTTCATATGTCTGTATCTAAGTGATGCCAAGCACATTTCTGACTGGGGTTTTTGAATAACCCCTACTTGTAAAAAAAAAAGTAAAAAATTGGTCTTGACTTCTGCTGATGAAAAATAATATTTTCAATACTTAACCCCACAGAGTCAATTTTCCTGATATAAGTTTGCAGTAATAGGGAGCTTATATACATGCAAATGATGTTATTTTTATGGTCAGGTTATATGTATGCATATGGAAGTTTGCCTCAAAATCTGTCCTTTAGAGTATGAACCAGTTAAATAAAAAAGATGTGTGAACTCTGCAGTTGGGAACACAGATTTCCTATGAGTAAAAATCTTGCGGAAAACAGTATTTCACAATTTTCGTATTGGGAAATTTTATACTGCATCCCTCTGCCATGAACAAATAAAATTGTTTTACCCTGATGGCCCAGACACCATGATTTATCACATTTAAATGCAAAATTGCCTCAAAAGAAAAAAATCATGTTGAGTGTTGAATAGAAAATGAGTTACATTCATAGATCCTAACAAATGTGTGCATGCTTAACGATGTGTTTTGTTGACAGTTTTTAAATATTCAGCTCCCTTATTTGACTCAAAATCATTCTGCTCTCTGAAAAAAGGTGAAAAGATTTCAACTCTTTTAGTCTGAGAAAAAAAACCAAAATAGCTGAACTCTTCACCTTGATACTTCTTCATTCTGAACCTTCAAAAATCCACTGAAAATTCCTTTTTTTTCCACAGCTAAGACAACACAACCTCCTCTTTGTTCTGCTCTGTGACTGATTAGGTTGTACCTACATGAAAATGAACATTGATTATTTTCTTGTGCACTTTGCTCATGAGCACACTTTGACTGCTCAGCTCTCTGTGCCTGAGTGTGTCCCAATTTATAGCACTGCCAATGGATTCAGTGGAGATGGGAAGATAAATGGCACGTGGAGAAACCCACAAATGAGACCTGTGTGCTTCAACTGGACTGTCAATTAAAACATCTTGGATGCTGCTCCTTTGGCAAAGAGAAATGCTCAGTAACGAGTTTATAAACAGATTTACACAGCTTTTCACATTCTGTTTTTCCCAGATGATGCAGTAAAGATTAAAATGCATTAGCTATGAGCCAGACTTATAAACAAAATAAACCTCCCAATTAAACAACAACAAAAAAGGCAGAAAAAACAAACATAATAAAAAAACAATGGAGCATAAAAAATAAACCATCAGCCATATGCTGAATTAGAAAATATCTGACTTGTTGGCAGCTCCTGCATAATTCCTCTGACCATAGCACAGCTCAGGGACGTTGAGCCCTGATAGGTCTGAGAGATTTCAAACATCCCCCAAAGTCCTTTTTTACCACATTTATTCTTCCTCCTGTGTGGAATGCTCTTCACCTGCAGGCTCAGAACTGTAACCAAACACTCAAAGAGAAGGAAGGTGCTGAGGTTGATTTGAATTGTATTCAGCCCAAAATAGATTTTACAGGGATTTTTTTATAAGGTTATTTTAGCCATTGCTTCATTTAAGGTCATTTTTCTTCAGAATTGCCAGTGAGCCCAGGTTTCTGTTATTGCTGGGTTTAAGTGCAGTACTCAGGTAACCATAATGCTGATTTTTATGGTATAGTACAGTCCCTTATTGTCTGTTGCACTCCAGAAACAACAAAAACCAAATGGAAGATGCTGTGCCTCCATATGGACTGAGGCACCACTTGCAGGCAGCACTCTGAAAAACATTTACAAATCCAAGAAATGACAAAAATTTTCCAGCCTCTGCACAAAAGCTGGCTGGTGTGAGAGGTTTTTCCCTTTATTCTGCTCTGCAGGTGGCACCAGGTTATTTGCTAAAATCCAGGGGTTGCTGCAGTCTCCCAAGCCCCCACATGGCTCTTTCCACTCTAAGGGTGCCAGAGCTCCTTCAGCACCTCAAGAAGTGACCAGGTTTGATTCTGCCTGGAGTTATTGCTTATTTCTCAGCTCTTTTTCAGTAACAACCTCCATTATTTCACCTGGGAGACACTGGATAGATGGAATAATTGGGCTTTGGAGATTTTGATGGCCCTTTCCTCTCCAGTTGGATTGATTGAGTATATTCCAGCTGCAGGGAGCAGATGGGGCCAGGATGGGGTTTTGCCTCACATAATGCCATGCCAGGAGAGCAAAAAGCTTCTCTGTGCTTTTCCATGCAACACAGGTGGAAAACTTTTTAATGGATGTGTTCTGGAACCAGCCACTGAATGTATCTGTAATGTGCATCCAAAAAACCCCCAAACTATCTTCTCCACAGCTTAATTTCTCAAACTGCCTTCCCTGGCTCCTTGTATGAGTCCTTTTGAAACAGGTCTTTTATAGAGCAGTAAACACAAATATCCTCTTTTTGATTCTCTGGGCAGGGTTAGGTGAAAGTGAGACAAATAAAAAACATAATTTAAAAAAAAAAATCTTCAACAAGGAAATTGAAGTCTTTCACCTGATGTGTTTTCAGACTGATGACTGATTTTCTGTGTAAATAATCATATTTTTAACATCTGTTGGGGTTTGGAGTATGAGCAACTGGAGAAATTATGAAAAATAAGGCTGTCAAGACCAAAACAAGGACATTTTAGTGAAGGAAGATGTAGCTGCCAGTGAATTGTGAAACTGAGCTGTAGAGCCCACATCAGGACATTGCCTTGTTCAAACTGTAGCATTAAAGACATTTAGATGCTTTGCTCCCATCACAACCAGTTTGTGAAAGGTAAGAGTGATCTTTCATATCCTTTAGAAACCTTTTGTACTCTAAGAATATGAACTGCTTGGGAAAAGGACATTCCATGCTTGGAAAAGACAGTCCTGAGAGGCAGGAGAGTGGGTGGGCCACAGGGAGGGACCCCAGGAGGGAAGCACAGGCTGGAGAAAGGGGCTTTATGACCTTCAGAAAATGGAAATAAATACAAAAAAAGCACCCAGGAAGAAACAACCCCAGCACAGGGCAGAGTGGGTGGGCTGACTGGCTGGAAAACTCTTTTGGAGGAAACATCCTGAGGGTCTCCAGGTTCACCAGGAACCAGAAACCTTGTGAGACAGGAAGGAAAAATGGGAAGCATGGCTCAGAATCGTAGGAAATCTCATCCAGTTGGATATAAAATGAACTAGTGCAGCTGAGAAACAAAGGGAACTCAACAGGCTTTAAATTCACACTTCAGCAGCACAATTAATTTTCTTGTCAAAGACAGGAGAAGTGATATCAACCCAGCTGCAGAAAGGTTACAGACAGAGCTGTTGTCTTATGCTTGTAATTAAATATTTCATTTGCAGTTTATTATCAAATGTTAACTAGAATATGTTTCTGTCAGCCTCCTCTAGGATTCCATTTAGCATGCAAAACATTTCCATCAAAAAAATCTATTTCCATGCTATTGAAGAGAATATTTTGCCTCGTATGTGACTGCAAATAATTCCTCTGGTATTTTTTAACTCTGGTGTTTCTGAATGCCTTATTCCCTCACTAAGTGGATATGCAGGATGGACACAGAGGAAAATTACTATTATTATTATTATTATTATTATTATTATTATTATTATTATTATTATTATTATTATTATTGTTATAATTAACAGTTGCTCCAGCTTCAGGTTTGCACAGAAATTTGTATGATTTTTTTAACAGTTTCAAACCTGCAATGGTTCTTACTGGAATGAATTCCAGAAGATCCAAAAATGGTCAGTGTCAGCTGGTTTTATCTGAATTTATTTACACTGAGGAAACTAAAAGATCAAATATTTCTAGCAAACTAAAGTGAGTTATATAGAAATTTGTCATTTTGAGAATGAGATGTGAATTGTAGGTACCCCAAGACAGCTGTTTCTGTTCATATAAATTTAACAACAAAAGGTACAGGCTTTG
>VZRX01012893.1:37045-52045 GCA_013398075.1 Notiomystis cincta | reverse complement strand
CCTGACAAATGTAGATGAGTTTTAGAGTTTTGAATATTTAGCTGCTGATATTAATGACTGGGTCATGTGAGGATAATTTGGAGAACATTTTAAATTACTTGTAAACCTTTTGGAACTGAAAATGGGATTAAGTAGTACTGATAAAATCTGTACTGATAACTGCTTGCTTACATTTGCTACATGATTGGGAAAAAAAAGCTAAGGAGAGGCAGATTCTAATGTCTTTATTTTATAGCACACTGTAAACTTGCCAGAATTTCAGCACAGGGCACAAAATATACTACGAGCTGGAGGCTCCCACAAACAGCACCTGTAGATATAAATAATAGACTAATAAAGAGCATAGCTTGCTATTAATATTTTATATAAGATCAATCTGTTGACATTCAGGCATGCTTATACTTAATAATGTGCACAAGTACACAAATGTCTATATCCTGAAAAACAAAATAAGCAGCTCTTCTGCACTGTTGTCACCAGTGTATTATGATGTTTCCTTACATAGGTGCATGACATTTACAGGTGAATATCTTGGAGAAAGGGACTGTGTTGTATTGAATGAATATAGAACACTCATCCTATAGTGGGCATTACAATAAACAAATAAAAAAGTACCTTGCACAGTGTAAGGATGTACAAAATTATAGATACATGTTTTAAGTAAAAAATTGTATTTAAAGTGTAAAAACCCTCTGGTGACATCGATGGATATTTCTCTCTCTTATTCCTGATAAAACAAAAACATTGCTTATGAAAACTATAAAAAATATGTCACAATGTTGGTTTTATCAATGAAAGGATGCACTTAACTCTGATGGTGTAAGAGAGCCTTACATTTCAGCAGGTGCCTGAGTAACTAAATCAGAATAAGCTACCACACTCCAGCCACTCTATTGTTCTCTTCAGCTGTACAAAGGGAACCTGCAACCAAAACAGACCAAGTTTTCCTCTCCACGTGTGGGATTTTCATTGTGTTGACAAGATGGGTGGGTTAGAGCAGGGCTCTCTTCTCCCTGCTGTCATCTGCACAACCCATCATCATCCTGTGCTGGCATTTTGTACTGACGTGTGCTATTTGATGGGAGACAGGGATAAGGAAGGGAAAATACTCTCCTGATGTTTGCTCTGACTACCTTTTCCAGTATCACACAGCCTAACTCTTGTTCCTTCCAGGCTTGGGAAACAAAGCAAAAGCACAGTTCTTATGAAGGAGGACACTGTGTTGAGCATGAGCCAGTCAGCTAGAAGGAAAAGGATTGGGCCCCCAAAGTAAACTAATAAAAATGAACTTAGTCTTTTGTCATTCCTCTCCTTCAGGCCACTTGAAAATAGTCATAGATTAAAATCATAGAATATTTTGTAATGGAAGAGACTTTTAAAGGTCATCTAGTCCAAATCCTTGCAATGAGCAGGACCATCTTTAACTACATCAGGTTATATATAATGTCTTGAGGTGATTTGGGGATTGAGTACACAGCAGTTTTGGGCCCTTGGTCTCTCACCTAGATGAGGTCAGCTGCACAAAGCATCTCTCTTTCCCACCCATTTTCATCTTGTGACCAATTGTATTTATTGAAATCAACATGAAGGTGACAGACCAGAGAGTAAAACTCTGTCATGAATAAAGAAGTAATTGAATAGGTTTGGATGAAAGAAAAGCCCTGAAGAAGGATTTGAGTATCTGAAATCTTCCCTTCTTTTTTTTTTCCCTTAATCTATCAGTTGCAATATAAAATATAATCCTCCTTTTGCCTAAATCTTGTCCTGCCTGTGTTTTCAGACCTCTGTGGCTGTAAGAGCAAAACCATCACCATTTACAGTCATCTCCAAAATAGTATCTTATGGCAACAGATGAAGTCAGACCAGACCACATCCTCACTTCCCTATGGGAATAAACAGTTGTCCTAAAAAGAGTCTTCTTAACATTCACAGACCCACTTCACGTGGTACTCAGAGCAGAAAATTGCTGAGGCAATCAGCTGGACCATCCTACCAGTTATCTCACTGTCTCTCTGCTCTCCTTTTCCTTTTCCTGGCTTTGCCAGGGGATGAATGCCATGGAGAACAAGTCAGGTGCAAGGGCCACAGCTTTCCCTTGTTCATGCACACTTGTGGGCACATTACTTTGCTATTCCTGCATGTGGGGCTCTTCATCTGATGAGCTGAGGGGGTCTTGTGTATCCTGGCAGCAGAAGTTAGTCTGTAAAAGTTTGTAAAGCCAGTAAAAACTGCTGAGAGGAATAGGGATGTCCAGGTTGAATCTCTAGACTCACAAAAGACACTATTTCCACTCTGGTTTTGAGGCATTATTTCTGTTCCTTCTGCTGGTATCCCAGCATCCCACCTTGCAAATACTCTGTTATGACAAGATTGGCTCAACAATTAAGTGAGGATTGACTTTTCCAACATCACCTGCAGTGGCATTGTGTTGACAGGAAAAAAGCTGGTTGTTGCCACTGCTGTTTAGTACAACTTAAACATATCTTGTGGTGGTGGTCTTCATGTTAAGCTGCTTCATGAAATCAGTTGTCCACTCTAGCACATGATCAGAAGGAAGGAAGGAAAAATCTGAAGCATGTGTTTGGCAAGAAACCTAATCCTTCACCTTCCTGTGTGGCTGCCCTTCTCCTTTCCTCTCTCTTTCCAGCACCTCTCCATTCCTTTTCTGTTTGCCATGTGGTGTAAAGGCCAGGATTTCATCCCTCTCCTCTCCAAGGTGGTGTTTGTGGTGGGAAATTCATGCCTTCAAAAATGCACACAGTTTGTGACAAAGGCATTTCTTCACCACACCGCTCTCTGTTGCTGTATCAATGAATAATTAATAGAGTGAAATAATTATATGCAATAGATTTTACCTCCTTGTAATTTGCTACTTGTTCCCCATGTTTCTGGAAAGAGAATGACCTAGACTTGCTGATTTCTTTTACTGGCTTACCTGGAATTGCTTTGGTTTAGATCACTTTGCTCAGGCATGATATTTTAAAATATTTCAGACTGTAAGCAACTTTCTACTAAATAGTAATGAGAAGTGTTCCAGTAAATCCTGGTTAGGGTAGGAGCAGCTGCAGGGTAACAGGTTTTTGGATTAAAGGAACAATTATTTATCTGGCATAAAGGGTGCACATACTGGCTTAACCTGGCAAGGAGATGAACTTTAATATGACACTGATTTCAGTACAGTCTCACTCGTTATAAAATCTACAGACTCATTGAAGTAAATAAATATGTACACAGTGCTACTGTTTTCTTGACACGTATATATATATACACGTGTGTATAGGCATTGTGTGGCAGATGCCAAACAAACAGATCTACTCAGCGTTAACGCTCTTCACAAATGTACCTGACAGACCAGAAGCTTGAAAACGTCGCTTGAAAATATTTACAGGTTTCTGGAAAAAAAAAATCCACCAAAGAAAACCCAAACACACCAAAACAACACAGACCCAAAATTGTTTCAGGCGTGTGGTGCCAGATTTCTCTGTTTGAGCGCATGAGCTCATTAATTGTAGCTTTCAGCTGTGTAAAAATGTGCATCAGTGCCCTTGATGTACCTATATTTTGGTGATGCACAAATTGTCTCTATATCCTGTCTAAGAAGTGGACACTAATATCTGCCCTGGAACATAATTAGAAGTCATAAAATACCCTGCTGTACTGAGTCAGGATCTCACCCATCTGGGACTGATACCAAGAGATGTTCTTTTCTGGTGTTGCTGTCAGCACAAATGTTTAAATATACCTTCAAGAGCTGAAATATTTGGAAAGAAATTCTGTTTGCCTTATGTAAGCAAGCAATAGTCTGCATTAATGAAGGTTCATCCTTCAGTCTGTCTCTGTGAGAAATGGAACAGAGACACCTTAATTTTAAGAGGGCTGCACATGTAAGATGATAAAGAAAAAGGTGTAGGATATTGTCTAAAGTGAGCTTTTTATTTTCATTCTATTCTATTCTATTCTATTCTATTCTATTCTATTCTATTCTATTCTATTCTATTCTATTCTATTCTATTCTATTCTATTCTATTCTATTCTATTCTATTCTATTCTATTCTATTCTATTCTATTCTATTCTATTCTATTCTATTCTATTCTATTCTATTCTATTCTATTCTATTCTATTCTATTCTATTCTATTCTATTCTATTCTATTCTATTCTATTCTATTCTATTCTATTCTATTCTATTCTATTCTATTCTATTCTATTCTATTCTATTCTATTCTATTCTATTCTATTCTATTCTATTCTATTCTATTCTATTCTATTCTATTCTATTCTATTCTATTCTATTCTATTCTATTCTATTCTATTCTATTCTATTCTATTCTATTCTATTCTATTCTATTCTATTCTATTCTATTCTATTCTATTCTATTCTATTCTATTCTATTCTATTCTATTCTATTCTATTCTATTCTATTCTATTCTATTCTATTCTATTCTATTCTATTCTATTCTATTCTATTCTATTCTATTCTATTCTATTCTATTCTATTCTATTCTATTCTATTCTATTCTATTCTATTCTATTCTATTCTATTCTATTCTATTCTATTCTATTCTATTCTATTCTCATTACAAGTTTAGGTTAGAAGCTAAAATTTTTAAGTGTAACAAAGTGAGCTCTTGTGGTTAAAAAAGATTAAGGTGTTCACAGGAAAAAAGAAATTTTCAGGGTATCTTAAAAGATACAGTATGTTTCCTTTAAGCATGAATGATGAGCACAGATTAATTCTGCTCTAAGAAGGTCTTTAAATCATCATCCTCACATAAACTGTCTGAACTCCTTCTAGTAGTGCATTGAATTATATGATATTTTATATCACTGTCATATGCAGCTCATTCTTTTTTTTTTTTTTCTCATCTTTCCCCCAGGGAAGAATAGTGCATGCAGTGGTAAGATTTATTTCTTCCACAGAATTTTTTACTGTAGTCAGGTTGGAGAAGGCAGGTCAAAGAAAGGTGTTTCGTGCTCGGTGATAAAATATGTGTTAGTCCTTATGATTATTTCTTGTTTTCCCTGGGAGTTTGTTCTACTCTTTTGGATCAGTTGCAGAGAAAGTTTTCTCTCTTTCTCTCTCTCATATTAACTTCAAGTTAAAAGCTCGGTTTTGCCTGAGGAGTTATTGATCACAGCCTTGACTGAAAGATTTGGTGATCATTCAGCAGTTTTAGACCCAGGCCAAGTAATTGCTGCTCTCAAGAAATAAACAATTGCAGAACTAACCTGAGATAAACTGATGTAGCTCAATAGATTTCAATCGTTAATATCAGCTGTGGATTTGACCCAACTTTGGGAGGAATTTATGAGTTCAAAGGTGTGGAAAACTGTTCTTGCTGCAAATCACTGCAAACCCGCAGTGTTCTTGCATCTTCGTAATCCTAAATACTGCTATGAGAATTTAAATTAATATTTCTCATTAGAATCAACATCCTAAAGTTTTCACAAACTGTTTTTTTAAATTGTGAGTGAGGGTTCAATGTCATTTTTTTTATCGTGCTAGATTGAAGAGACCTTAGCAATACCTGGTAATTTTTTCAGAGCACGAAATCACATTATATCAAAGAGCCATAATGATGTATTTTAACTGTAAAGCTTATGAGATCTAATAATTCACTGTTCCCACACTGGAATTCCACCACATTAATTTTTCTCAAAACAACAGTACTGTACAAAGCCAAACAACACACAGCACGAGAAAAACTAAACCCAAACAAAACCAACCACGAGAGAACGACAGAACCGTTCTTCGTGGTTGAGTTTGTCAAAACACAGAAGATGAGATTTCCCCCACTCTAATATTTCCTTTTTTTGCAGGTGGCACCTGTGTTGTCAACCCCACTGACCTGTTCTGCTCTGTTCCTGGTCGCTTGTCCCTGCTCAGCTCCACTTCCAAGTACAAAGTGACCATCGCAGAGGTGAAGAGGCGCCTGTCACCACCAGAATGCCTCAACGCTTCCCTCCTCGGAGGTATTTTGAGAAGGTAAGTTGGAGGAGAGAATAGCAAGTCCTAGACAGCGCTGAAATTTCTTTTTCTTTTCAACAGATAGGCTTTATTTTTTTCCCTATAAGTGGTCATACTTGGGGTAAATAGAAGGGGATGGGTCAGGAGGGAACACTGAGGAATTATCAATAAATTAGCAAGTTTACATTTTTCATCAAACAGAATTTTTTTTTACCTCCTCTGTTCAGTTAGTCATCAGACATGGATAGATGTTGGTTTGGCTTGTTTTGAGCAAAAAAAAGGAAATTAGATGTGTGGAAAATTCCTCCAGAGCTAGAAATCTAAATTCTTGCAGAGAAACTATCTCAAAGCAAATCGTTTTACAATAGTTACAGCCCTCACTCAGCAAAAAAAATTAAACATAGAGGTGTAGGGATGCCTTTTTCTTCCTTTCTTTGCATGTTTTTTGAGCACAGAAAAGACAGAACGAGCTGGTTTTTACTTTTCTCGTTGTGAGATACTGGAGGAGAAGCAAATAATTAGGTAAAGTTTTGCCTCTGACCCTTCACTGACCAGACCAGATACCTGCAGAGAGCGGGAGCAGAAAGAAAAGGAAGGGGCAGACTGTGCCTCACATTGCAAGAGGAGAACAGGAGGCAACTGTAATTCAGCCAGGCATATCTAAGTCACGGTGTCCCCGAGGCGTCAGCTCAGATGGCATCAGCTGCTCCAACACCCTTTGATCAAAACTAGCTGGAAAGTCATGGGCTATTTCACTGCTGGCACTGAGGGCCACACTGATCCTCGTGCTTATACTGAAAGTCATTTTCACCAGCCTGAGAGATGCAGGCACTCAAGAGCTGTCTCGAGCCATCTTGGAGAGTAATGACTGCAGACCATAAATTGTTTTCAAGGCATAAATCCCATTTAACTGCCCCCGTAGGCATTGAAATCCAAAATCTATGTCCACCAAAATTTTTCCCTCTATTTACTTCATCCTGGAGAAACCTTCAGCTAATTTTCACTTTAAATACTCATGCTGCAGATTTCATCAATAGAGTGCAAGCTATTATGGATTCAAGGGCACTGAGTTGAATGTGGGGGCTCACTTCTTTCCTCTGTTAAAATGCTTGAATGATCTCCATAGGTTTTTGATCCAGACTAAATATCTCCTCTCCCAAATTAACCCTGGGCATGGTTCAGGAGTTTGCAAAAACCAGGGACTCCTCCCTGACCTCAGTTTGGATTGTGCTAATTCTGTTTTATGAATCAGAGAGAACAATTGAACAGACTTGGTCAGTTTGAAACTGAGGGTTTGACAGCTAGAGAAAAGACTCAAAAACTCTCTATTCGACCAGGAAAGATGTAGGAAAACAAAATCTCATTGATTGTTTGCCTGAGACCTTGAAGCCTTGTTTTTGCATCCTGTCAGCAGTCACTGGTTACCTATTTTCACAAATAGCTTGCCTTGGGAATAAAGTGTTCTTCTGAATAAAGAAAAAGTTCTTCTCAGAAGATATTTTCTGACAAACAATGTGGCCAAAGTTGTGATATTTCTTAATGCATAAAACCAGATATCTAAATGGTGATATTCCATGTTTGTTCCTTCCTCTGCCTGAAGTAATTTGAACCTGAACCTCAAAATATTTAGTTAATTATTTTTATGACTCAGTGATTACTTTTTCTAAGCTGAGGGGCCTTTAATCTCATTATGTATTTGTTGTACAGAAAGCAAAGTTGTAGACTCTTATCTAATTAATGGACAGGTCATTCATATGAGATGGGAGAGATCTGGGTTCCAATCACTGTTTTATTCATTGTTTAAGCATTCTAACAGTAGTTATTTGCTGTCAGCTGGCTGCTGCATCTGTCTGAAAGATACAGGTTTAAATTCCCTCAGGCTGAGGAAGAATTTGAACCTATGTCTGCTGCATAAGTGGATGTGTCTCAAATGCTTCAAACGCTGAGGTGCTGCAGAAAAGCAGCACTGGGACACTCCAGGACCCATTTTGTGAGAACAAAGAGATGTAGGTGTTTGGCACAGGGGCACAGGTAACCAATGATGGCTGAGATTTTATCTTCAGCATTTCCTATTGCCTTGTCCTTCTTCCATGTGAGTTTTGGGCTTTGTAGACAACATTTCCGAGTCCCCAGACCTCTACATAAATTATAGAGGGACAGTTAGACCCGGGATCCACGTAGACATCTACATTTAAGTAGCTACTGGCTTCCTTTAATAGTCAGATAAGCCAGTTGATTAAAATCCACTGATTGTGGATATCTGTTTAATCTCATTCTAGAAGGTCATGTTTCTCTCTAATTTGTCTTTGGAGCCTGGCTTGGCTAAATCAGATTTAAGGGTTAGCACTATCAATATTTATATTTAGTCGCTGTAATCCCAGGCTCTGTGCCCAAATCAGGACACTGGGCTCCACGAGGTGGAAATCTGCCTGAAGATCTGATGCCATGACAGGTATTAAAATCTTTAACTCTGCCAAAGACCCGACGAAAAAGAATCACGTAGAGCAAGCAGGACATTAGGAATGCAGCTCTGAAATACTTCCCTTTGGCCACTACTGCAGGAATTACCCCACACATTTGTCCACAAAGTGTGTCCTATCTCTAGGCTTATATTAACATGGGGAAAAGGTGAGGAATAATGCCAAGTGTCTCTTTCTTGCTGTTCTCTCATGATAGAGCAAAATCCAAGAACGGAGGACGCTGCTTGCGAGAAAAATTAGACAGACTGGGACTGAATTTGCCTGCAGGAAGAAGAAAAGCAGCAAATGTCACACTCTTGACTTCCCTGGTAGAAGGTAGGGTCTCTAATATTGCAATATAATATAACCATAATTAAAATGTTTCGTTGTATGCAACCCTTTTCAGTCATAAGGTTAAATTCCATAATCTGCACTTTGTATAAAGAGACCTGACTTGCCTAAAGCCACAAAGTGAGTGGCAAAATGGAAGTTGACTCTGAAATATCTTGGCCCTCACCAAGTGTCTTGGTCCTGTAGTTTCCTCAGCATTGATTTGTACTTACAAATCAATCATCTGAGTGTTCTTGTGAGAGAGATGAATGTCTTATACCAACTCTATAAGTAGGTTTGTTTATCCTCCTTTTTCTTTTTTTTTTTAACTTGTGAATTTCCTGGAGCTGGTCCAAAAATGTGATGATTTTTTTTCCTCCCATAAGAAAGCATAATATTTAGACAAGCCTTTTCCCCACACACATAAATGAATGAAATCTGTTTTCGGATAATATCTAGACAGGCTCAGGAGATACTTTCTTGGCCTTTATTTGTTGTTTAAATATCATTCACCAAATACTGCCAGGCTCTTCAAACCTTCAGCTGGGAGATGCAGGTTCAAACCCCTCAGGCAAAGGGAAGAAACTCTACCTGTGTCTCTTCTATTCTGGGTGAATCCACTAAGTACCCAGTTTGTTGTCTGGCTGCGAGTAGCAGCTTTGGGAATTTCAGATCCCTCCTCCTTGATGTTGAGAGAACTCAGCTCATCCTAAAGGTCAATACCTTCTACAATCATAGCCTGAAAGGTCCATACAGATCCAGCCAAGTAGGCTGAGGGCTCAGCACGTATTACCACAGAATTACAGAATTACAGAAGGATTGAGGCTGGAAGGCAGCTCTGGTCATCTCCCAGGCTAATCCTCCTGCTCAAAGCAGGGTCAATTAGAAGAGCTTGCTCAGGACTTTGTGAGGTTTTTATTATCTCAAAAGATGGAGACTCTTCAAGGCAAGAATAGCACTGAATCCTCAACACTGGAGGTTTTTAGCATCTATGGCAAGGGATTGATATTTTCAGGGGTCCCTGAGCACAGGGAAGTTCATTGGGGCTGCTCTGAAATGCAGGGCTGTCCATATCACACGTGCTTGCAAGAGAAAGCTCTAATGGAGTTACAGACTTGGAAAGGTACCAGGTTAGAGGAGCAAAGGCTGCTCCCACCTTCAGGTGTCTCGGGTTGGGGAAGAATAAACACAGCTGGGTTTTATTGGTAAACAGAGCAATGGCTTTAAGCTGAAAGCTGAAATTAGGAAGAAATTCTTCCCTGTGAGGGTGATGAGGTCCTGTCACAGGGTGCCTAGAGAAGCTGTGGCTGCTCCTAGATCCCTAGAAGTGTCCAAGACCAGGTTGGATGGGGCTTGGAGCACCCTGGCTTAGTGGAAGGTGTCCCTGCCCATGGCAGGGGGTGGAGCTGGATGATCCTTCAGGTTCCTTCCAACCCAAGCCAAACCTTTCCATGATTCTGGGATCCTATGTGGTCAGTTATTCATTCATCAGAGACTCTCTAACAACTCTTGCTCTAAGTCAGGGTTAGATTCCTGTGTCCCAGGAATGGAGCTGTGCCTCCCTCCCTGCCCTTTATTCAAAGCCAGTGGCAAACCTGGTATCAAACCCAAGGTGTTGCTTCTGTTCTTGGACTGCCTTGCTGTGAGTCCTAAAGATAAATACTGATGTAGCTGAGCTCACTTTGGCAAAGACCTTTTTGCCTGGATATGCTAATCATGAATTTTATCTACTGGAATTTTTGGGAAAGGCACCACCATGTTAATATTCCAAGGGAAAACTAAAGTGAAGCTCCTTTCCTGTCTGTGTAATCAATCCTGGGTCAAACTTGGCAGTGTTCTCTGAATTCTTTGTGGTATAAGCTGTTCTCACTTTGGACATGAAAATATTCCTTCCAAGTGGAACTTATACCACAATTTCTTCAAGGAAAATCATCCTTCTATGGTTCCTGCTGCTGGAGGAGGCAGAAATGGAAGGACATGGGCTTATTCTGTGGTTTAGAGAATCCAGAGAGAAACCAAGATTAGCTTTTTTTGTGTGATATCAATACAGAAATTGAAATAATAATTTGTTATTGTTATTAAATCTCTAAAATATCAGGTATGCTCTATGTGCCTCTCATAAGGACCCAGGGTTGTGTCACTCTTGACTTCTTTAGATGATTCCAAATTTATTACGACTGAAATCTTCAGAATATTGAGGTTTTAATATGTCTTTAAGTGTGCCCAACCTCTTGAATATGTGTCATGTGAGAAAATGCAAAATTCATTGCATGATTATTATATTTATTGACCAAAACCAAGTCAAAACTCTCTGACATGACTAATAACTCTTTTCCTCTGAAACATACTAAAATCATCCAGCTTTGGGGAGTCTGTTAAGCTCAAGGCAGAACTACAATTTATTGGTAGGTTGTGGCTGTCACATGAAGGTCCAGATTTTATGAAAATTATTCTGTGGCCTCCTATTTTCTGCAAATTTCTTTCTTTTGGAGTTCCACCTCGCTGCAGGATGTTTTCTGCTGGCTTGGCCAGGTCACATCTTTAGTGTCTTTGGTAGGAATTGTTTGACAGATCAGTCCTGTTCTTTTTGTCTTCCACACAAATCAGCAGAGCGAGTGGGAAGGCGGGCAGGGAGGATGAAGTCAGCGTTGCAGGACTCTCCTGAGCAGTCTGGGGACACATCTTTGTGTAACCTGCAGGCGAGGGATGCCCTCTAGTGCCTGGACTAGATGGAGGGAAAGGTCATTTCTCTGACTAGCTCCAAAAGGAAAATTCCTACATATTAGCTGTAAAATAGAGGCTCCTCCAATAAATACCAGTATTTCCAAGGCTAAGTTTTACTGTGGGATCAAAAGAGTCAAAAGCCTCTCCAGCAGGAGCAAGGAAGGATGTGAAAAGAGGGGAGATGTCCTCTTCTATTTGAATGGGTCACTTATAATATAGAGACAAAATATAAATGTGATTGCAGATGCAGGTAAAAGCAGTGCATGAATGATTTTTAAACCATCAGACAAAAAAAAAAAAAGAAAATAAAAACTTACAAAAAATTCTAGAGTTTGTTTTCCTGTCAAACCTGATTAAGACACTAAATTTCCTAGACACAAAATTAATGACATTCATCATCATTTGGGGACCAAAACTCTCGAGAAAAATAGGTCAGTGGTTGCTTTTTTCATCGTGCTCTCAACTATCACACTTCTCCCCCACCAGCCTTTGTTTAAATATCCTTCCACTTGTTCCTCCTCCCTTCGCACCCTACAAATAGAATAAACTTTCCTTTCACCTCCCGCCTGTCCCTCCTCCCCCTGGGTACCATTTCTGCCGGGTAGAGCCTCCGGAGGAGGCGCGGCCGAGGCGAGAGTGGGAGGTTCAGCTGCCGAGTGTCCCTCTCCTGGGGACACAGCTCCTGCCTTCGCTCCGCACGGGAGCTGCTCCCGGGCCCGCTGCCCCCGGGGACCTCACACGCTCCTCGCAGCTGCCCACAGAAACCTCTCCCTGCCGGGGCTTCCCAGAGCTGCCGCTGCCCCTGTGCAGCGGGCACAGCTCCCCGGTCCCTTGGCAAATTGCGGAGCGGAGGCAGCGCTGCCAGGAGCTGCAGAGCCCTGTGCTGGTGTAGGGAGAGCCCGAGGTTCCCAACATCTGCTTTGTCTGTGTCCCTCTGTGCATCACACGCAGGGAAATTTGATTTTAGCTTGAATTTAGGGGGAAACAAGGCAACTAACTATGAAAGTCAGAGATTTTAGCGGTTTCTACCTTTATTGTGATTCCTATCCTAATAAATCACGACGAGGCAGAAGATGGGAAATCTAAGGTAAAAGGAAAAGGGTCAGTTCATCCCATTTTCAGCATTTACACATTTTCTCTCAAAGTAAACATTTGTCCCAATTATGCTGTAGAAAAAGAAAGAACATATTCGATGACATTTTTTATAAACTGCTTTTCCCCACCAAGCAGACTTAATCTTACTGTACAGTAATCAAAGGGATGTCTATTCACAAAAAATAAATAAGTCCACTTCTAAATATCCAATCATCATTTGGTCTTGGTTTCAAATTAAATCTTTGCTCAAAAAGGAGATAGGATAAATTATGTTCTGCGGAGTGTTCTCATGTACAAATTTTCATTGTTATTTAGAATTTGTAGTTATAATTCAGGATGCCTACTCCTTATAGCATATGCATGCTTATATGAATAAATATGGATAGTTCTAATGTGCATTCATAGTGTACATCATATTTCCTTTACCAGCAAAAAATATTTTCAATTTTAATTTAAAGGATTTTAATTATTATTTAATTAAAAGCAGTAATTACATTTTTACCAATCTATATTCACAAAGAGATAAGCAATTTTGTTTCTTTTGCTCAAATGGTTTTATATCTTCATATACCATTGACACTCAATCATGATCCAAATCCCAGCTCCAGACAGGTTTTATACTTTTGAAAAATTTTCTCAGATCACCAAAATAGTTCAGTATAATTTTCTCAGCCCTAGCAAATATTATAAACCATCTTTTTAAATATAAGTTTGAATGGCAATTCATATTTTCATTTCCCTTTTTCTAGCAGTAAGTGAAAACACTCACATTTCTGTCACTTAGCTGTTGATCGTGTTAAATGAATGCCTACATTTATTCACAGAAAGCTCTGCTCTCTTGAAAAAAACAAGACTTTTCCAATGGCTAAATGTTTAAATTCTTTGCTGTTTACTTTCCTTGTATTTTTACTGGGACTGACTGGACCATGATGAAGCTGGCTGGAGAATTGCAATTCCACCTGACGACAGCTTCAAAGGGTTTCACTTTTATTTTCGTTCCATTCTGGAATGAAGTTAAACCTATCAAATATTTTAACAGAATTTAGTTGAAAAGGAAAACTTGGTGCTCTTCTGAAACTGATTTACTCTGTAAGTCTTTATTTAAGGAAGGGTAAAAGCGTATCTGAAACAGACATTTTGAAACTGCTCTACAGAAATGTAAAAGCTATGGCTTAAATTTGTACCCTTTCTCACCTGTGAAGAAGTCTGGGATAGATGTTTGAAGTAAAAGCAGTCAGTCAGCTCTGTGCCTGTTCATTCTGATTCTCTGTTAACATACCACTGAAATCCATTTCGTTTTCTCTGAAATCCATTTTTTATTCCACTGAAAATTATTTTACTTTTCTAGAAGCTGCAAACTAAGTGGAAATCATTTCTCCTTTCAATTCAGAGATACTGATTACTTGTTAACATCTTCATTCTTTTTAGGGATACTGGAAATCATGTTTAAAAAAAAAAATCCAGAGAAAGCAGATGATTTTGAATATAATCTTCATTTTTTGCTGTAAAGTTGGTTACAGCTGCAGAGGTTGTAGCTGGCTGGTATCAGCAAACAGATTGCCTGGGACTGGTGCATGGATTTTGTCAGTACCTGAATAAACTGGGGCAGATAAACACACAGTAAATTATTTTCCTGTAGAATCAAAAGGTGTTTTTCCAGTAAAAACTCCAATGGTAGAAGGGGAGAAAATAATATCTCAAAAGGGGGAGAATGGAGTTAGAACAGAGGTCAGTGCATGCAGTTTCTTATTCCTCATCCTGTCCCTGGCACAGGACCACTGTTTCCATGGAACTTCTCCTCTTGGCTTAGCCAAGTCTTGCTGAGGATGGGATCCATCTCCCCATCTTCATTGCAGTTGCATCTGTCTTCTCATGTCAGATCATAGTAAATAGGGAGAAATCAGCACTTCTGGGTGTTTTATGATTAAATTTAATGATTAAATGAAGTTAAATTAACAATTAAACATCTTATTATGTTACTCAGAACAGCTGTGGAATCTCCACAGTTGGAAATACTCAAGACTAGGCTTGGAAAAGCCTTGAATAACCTCACCTAAGGCAATGCTTTCAGCAGAAGGTGATTTCCTGAGTTCTCTTCTAATCCAGACTTTCCATAATTCCTCTGATTCCCTTTTGCCTTCTACTCTAGTATAGGATGATACATCCTCCAATGCTAGTTTGTCTCCATTGACTTGAAAATATTGTCAGACATCAACCTTGGCATTTAATCTGCTGAATTCCATTGCAGATGTTCTTAAAGAGAGGAGTCACATGTCCTATATCTGTCCTGACAGCATCAGCCTTTTGAACTTCAAAGAGCCAGAGTCCAATGCCACTTCTCCTGATGGCAATCAAACAGACAACTCTGAAAAAAAAAAAAAAAAAAAAAAAAAAAAGAAAAATTAAAAAACAACAACCCCTGAA
>VZRX01012893.1:9586-37040 GCA_013398075.1 Notiomystis cincta | reverse complement strand
ACAACTCTGAAAAAAAAAAAAAAAAAAAAAAGAAAAGAAAAGTTAAAAACCCACAACCCCTGAACTCCAAAACTGTTCTGGAGCACACCTCTGTTAGTTGCTCATGCAGATGTGCTTCAACATACACTTCTGGTAGCTGACCTATTTCTTCTTTCTGCAATGAGATGAGTGCAAGTGTCATCTGGAAATGCCTATTTCCCACCAGGGAAAGACTAACTTAGGCACAGATGTTCACAATCCAGGCAGCTGCTTTTGATCAGATAAATCCCACACCGAGGTTGTCAGAGTGGCAGCGTGCAGGTCAGAGCATCAGTAAACCTTAAAATAAAACTCTGGATTCTCTAAGCTAGTGGAGAAGGTCCTGTTCTTCCAGAGGTATTTGGCAGCCAGCAGGGAGTTGGGCTCTGGTGTTCAGGCTTTGCAGTGAGGTGGAGAGGTCCTCAGTGCAACTGTCTTCTTCATCACCTTTCCTTTTTGTTTTGCCTGGTCAATTTTGTTTGCGGTCCTTTTGGAAACAGGATTATTTATTGAGGTCTCCCTTGGGGTCTGCTCTTCTCTGGTGTGGGGCACTTGTACTGTTGGCTTAACCTCTAAGCAAACATACTGGAATGTGTGTTATCCTCATGGCTCTTTCCTGGGGTAGAGGGCTCTTCTTCCATTAGACACAGAGAAATGAAGCACCAAAGGCTGACTCAGTTCTTCAGAGTTATTTATTCCTACTTTCTGCTCCTTTCCATGCCTTGAGCATCGATGATGAACAGGGCTTGCAAAATTGGGCAGCTGCCCAGTACTCACTGGTGGCAAGGCAGGGCCAAGTGTCTTGGCCAGTATTTTCTCATGAGAGGGACTTCAATCCATCTGATGAGAGGAATATCCTTCCTGTCTTCTGCCTGGCACCAGCTTATCATTAAATATCAACAGGCAAATTGGGCTGAAATGTGTAACTGACTTGAGAATGACTGTCTACAGAAGTGAGTTGTTACTGTTTGGGTTTTTTTTTGGTTTTTTTTTTAAGAGTGTAATAAATTCTGTAACAATAATAACAATACAATGATAATGATGATGATAATGATGATGATGACGATGATGATGATGATGATGATGATAACAACCCTAAAAAAAGACTGACCCGTTTTGTTTGACCTCAGGGGAAGCACTACATTTGGCCAGAGATTTCGGCTACACCTGTGAAACAGAGTTCCCTGCCAAGGCAGTAGGAGAGCACATTGCCAGACAGCACATGGAACAGAAAGAGCAGACAGCGAGGAAAAAGATGATCCTAGCGACAAAGTAAGGAGGGAGGGGAAGCGAAAAAAGAAATCGGTCTGTCACTTCTCCATGTTGGATCTGTGGGCAGGGGGAGGGAGGAGTGGGAGTGTGGAGCTGGGATTGTGGCGACTGCTACCACAGCAGCGCTCGCTGACTGCGGCTGGGAGCGATCGTCCTCGGAGGCGCTGGAAGAGGGACCTTATCCACTGCAGTGAGCTTGGAGTGGCTGTGCTCTCGTTGCCTGTGGTTAAGGGGGCACGTACATCTTCCCAGATGCTTTGGTTTAGCTGAGAACAGAGGATATGATTACATGGTAAGATCTATGGGACAGAAACTGGCTTTGTCTCCTGTTTGTGTGTGAGCAGGAGATCTGAGCTTCCACTGAAGTGCTGGTTACTGTCGGGTAATTATCATTAGTCTGCTGAGGGAGAGCTGGTTTGCAGAAGGACAGATCCTCTCTGGATGCAAACTGCAAGGGTTCCCCTGAAGTCAAAGGCACTGGAACAATGTACAACAGCAGGGGAGCTTTGCTAAAGACATTAAAGACACAAAGAGGCATCAGACTTCACTCTAAACAAGCCACTGTCTCCCTGGAGCAGTAACATCATGTTAGGATAACATTTCATCTAGGTTAATTAGCCTTGATGAGGGAGGAATTAGCCTTCATGAGCCATGTGAAACAGGAATAAATAGTCTGTGTGGAGCAGAATAGACCTGCCCTAGGTGTGTGGTCTGACTGTGTGGGGTAACCTTGAACACGTTCACGGTCTTGCCGTGCTCTCTGCAGTGTCACACGTGAGGCTGCAGTAGAGCTGAGACCACAAATCCGAGCTCTCAAATCACCCCCTCCATGCTGGAAGTGTTTGGAAACCCTTCCAGGCTGTGAAATATCCAGCAGGGAAGAATTATCCTGTACTAGGGGAAAGGGCTGACCAGGAACAGGATTGTCCTTTGTATCCCAAAGTCCTTCTGCTTTGGCAAGATTCCTGGCCTTGATGTCCCTCTTGTATCCAGAGCTCTTTGCCCTGATAGTGACTCAGAGATGACATGCACTGAAACATCTCATGCTTGTGAATCCATGGATACAGCCTGTGATCCTGCCCTGGGGTGATAAAAGGATCACCAGATGGCTCAGGGGGAATTTTCTGGCTGTGAAGGTGATGACAGACCTCATATATTACGTTCCTAATTCCCTTGTACGTTAAAAGGAATAATGTAAGTGGAATATTATGTTATTCTTTCCTCTATCCACATTTCTTTGAAGGGCTCAAGGGATTTTAGAGGCATGAGAATAAACCAGTTGGCCAGAAGAAATTCCTCTCTGCGAGCTGTGTCTCCCCACTGCTGTGTAGCCCATTAACCTCCTGCCACCTAGCTGAGGATTTGCCCCATTTATGGAACACAATTCAACCATAATGATGAAAATCTTCCCCATTTTTCCCTGGCTCTAGTGAGAAACCACAAAATCATGGGTTGTAATAATCAGTGGGTCACTTTGATGTCCTGTCCCCAAAGGCTGTGCCACTCAGGGGCTCACAGGAGTCTCACTACCTTTTCCCACCACCCCATCCCTACCTTCTCAGCCTCTTTCACTACTGAGATGAGGCATCATGGGCATGTACTACCTCTTACCACCATGAACTTTGGGCTTGTAGGCTGTTATCCAGCACCTGTTAGGAACAAAATCACTTTTCTCTCCCCTGCATCAGTTAAAAGCACCAGGAAATTGCTCAGAGAGGTCTGTCCATAGCAGAAAGGCCACATCCTACTGCAGTCAGTGCTGGTAGCAGGGACAGATGGGTCAATGTGTGTGTGACTACTGCCCTCTCCTGCCTGCAAGGAGAACAGGGATTCCCAGTCCTGCCCAGGTGTTCCAGGAGACACGGGTCATCACAATAATCACATGGCATTTCCCAGCCATGCTTCCACATGTCTGATACAAAGAACTCTAGGCAATCATCAGGAGTTTCAACTACTCACAGCCATACCTAAGCTCTAGGTTTGCAATTTCAGCAATTCCACAACTTCCCTGACTCATGGGCTTGTGAGAAAAGGCCCAGAAAAAGTGGGGGATTGTTGTGCTGCCACCAAAACCAGCACAGAAATTCTAGGATGGTGAGATCACTCATGGCAAGCTTTGCCTATGGAAAGAGCTGGAGTGCCACTGCCTGTGTGTGTTGCTGCTGCTGTACACTGTGGGACAGAGCCAGAAGCCCATAAAAGGGCCTTTGGTGAGATCTTCCACATGTGGAATCCTGAGGAAAAGCAAGGGGAAAGAACAAAGTTATTTCCATAATCCCTAGAATATACATGATGAGGAAAAATAAATGGAAAGAGTAAAATATTTTCCACAATTTTTCACATCTAGGTGTAATTCCATTAAGGATTTAGACATCCAAATTCAGTGGCTCAATTCAAATGCTCAAACACAGGCACCCACTGCTGTTTGGATTGAACTGGGTTATCCAGTTTGGCCATGAGCTGCTGCTCCAGGGGCACACAGATCTCTTTTTCTTACCGTGTTGTATCTAACAGTGGTTGTGAATGTCTTGGGCATCACAAATCTGCATGGGGGTAACTAAACAGAGCCCTAAATGTCTACAGTGATGAAGCCTCCAGTGCCTAGCAGGAGCTCCCACACCTCCTTGACAAAGCCATTCACACCTTGTAATGGAGCAATCCCCCCACCCTGAGTGGAAGCAGGTCAGCTGTGACTCAGAACTGTGGCCCATGGGCCAGTGAAGGCTAAAATCTGCTGCTTTAGATGCCAGCAGCCAACACATGGGGGCCACTGAGCTTAAGTGACTCTTTTCACTGCCCTGCTCAGCCCTACCTGGTCTGAAGCTGTGCTGATAGAAATACAGAGAACAAAAACCACGGAACAAATTTTTCCACCACGGAACAAGACATATTCATTTTGTTAAACTGCCTCATCTGCCAAAGTTACCCCATGGAAATGGTCTCTCACATTTGCAAACTCAGGACCTGCACAAATTGATGTAACAGGATGGTGCCATGGTCTGTTCTAACAATTTTATGGACTAGGAAATGAAGAATGAGAGCTTTACTTAATAATTGTTGTGGGAAGAAGAGGTGACTGGGCTTTGCAGCCAGTGCACACTGCTGGACACAAGTGTCAGCAATGGCAGGATGGGAGTGGAACAGGCTGAAAAAGAGCTGAAATGTAAGGAAGGCCTAAGCAGTGGGAGAAGCCAGTCTCCTACTGTTCTCCTTCTTTCCACTCACCTCCTTTGATTGAGCAGATGATTGTCTGGGCAAGTAGATGGTTTTCTGGACTGAGGAAGGTGCTCCAAAAACAGATTGAATTGTCACAATTCTGGCCAAAGGGTACTGATATTGCCCTGTTAACCCAAGAAATGTTAAAAAGATTTCAGGATACTTATTCAATTCACATAGAAATAGAAAAAAAAGTGGGACCTGATTTTATAGGGTCTTTAGACAAGGGTTAGTTCACCTTGCAGAGGCATGGGAGAGCCTGAGAGGCTTTACAACAGGGGACAGAACCTGATTGTAGCTTGGACAGATGCAGCACTGCTGAAGGCTGTGTCAATTATTCCAGTTGATGGAGAGGCATAGTGTCCTGCAGGAAACATCCCAGAATTGCACAGCACAAGGTCTTCCATGTGACCAGAGGGACAGACAGACATTTACACAGACCAAAGCAGAATCCTGTGAATAATAATTTTATTGTGGAGTTGATTACAGCCAGCACAGACTAATCAGCATCTGGCTCATGACACTTCTCTGATATCTGGTCCTTGGATACCTGGAATATCCACAGGTATCCAAGCTCTGCCACACTTGGAATAAATCACATTCATAGGCTCATGTTTGCTCCACTCTTACACCCAACTCCAGGCATTTGTTTTGGCCACAGACAGGGCTCATGGGCTACATGGGCTCTTGTTCTGACCCAGTACAGAATTTTTTATCTTTTCCTGGTCATGTACTGGATCATCTGACCATGTATCAATAGATGTCTCCCATGCAGGTGTGACCAGGATTATTTTTGTTTATCTGTGACCCCTAGGGCAGCACAATCATCTTCCTTTGCTTTTTCAAAGTCACAGTCCAACTCAGCAAAAAACTGCCAACCCCTCTCCCTGTCACTACCCCAGGTGATATTTTACTGATAGTGGAGGCTCTGAGGCACCACTTTGCCTAGAAATCCCCTTGAAAAAAAAGTAGGTTACTGCCTTTTGCAGGTTTTCATGTATAATAAAAAAGTTTTTTCTTTTCTTTCCATCTGCCAACATTCAGTAAAGACTTTTGACACGTGAAGATAGAAGGGAACTTAATTGCACACTTGGTTCTGACACTTTCCTTTGTTAAAATAAAAGAACTTTTAAGATGAACTTTTTCAACAGGTAGAAAGTAGAGGTTGGAGGAAGGAGAGAAGAGCAGTGCTGACAGGGCCGACTGGGGATAGTGGATTGTTTAGAAGCCAAAATGACTGACTGTTTTCAGTTGTTGAAAGGAACTGTTTTTCCTCTAAGGACCTGATTCATTAAAACTGTATGCTGCATTTACATACATTTCTGCTGAATACCTCTCTTTGCCTGAAAGGCTGGGGTGATGCTGTCTTTTCAAGCAGTCAGTGTCTAGGTCCATGCAGATGACAAGTATTTAGAGAAATCAGGCTTGGATGGGGTCCAGCAGCACAGCAGGAAATAGGTTTCTGCTTCTCCTCTTAGTCAAGGGAGAGCTGTAGTATCCAAGATCTCTGTTCCCAGCTTGTAGCACAGTGATGAAGTGAAGGGTAAAACCAGTTTAGCAGAGTTTTCTTGCTTGTAGCTCAGCAATGAAGGACCCTTTAAAGACCAACAAGTTGAGTTTTCCCCCGTCCCAAAAGACAAGTGTTACAAGGTGAAAATGAAGAACCCAAACTTTTTCTAGGACCAGATGTGCAATGAGTCTCCTAAAAGGAATCATGGACCACAGAGATGCTCTTTAGCATTAGAAACTGCCCCTACACACAGTGTTCCATCTATGCTAACCAAGAAAACCACACACACTCCAAGTCATCAGATTGCACTTGTCCACGTTGCTAAAACTGAATTCTCCCAAATATCTTTTGGACAAGTCTTGGGAGACAGCCCACAACAGAGTCTGTTCTCAGGAAGCCACAGGGTTTAGGAGACCAGAGGAGCATAACTGTATGGATATAATCAGATGGTGACAAATGGTTTGCAAAGTGCAGGGGTGACCATTGTCACTCTACACTTCACTGGGTGGCCCTGTTACCAGGCTACCTGTAGTCACTGTGACCACTACCAGGTTAATCCAACTAAGATCAGGCCCCCAGCTGAGTGTGCTGATCATCTGGAGGTGATCATGCCCTCCTGATCCCCCATTAGTGCCTATATTTCAATACAGCCAATGGAGAACTATATGCTAATTTGGAGAAGTCTCCTTTTCCTTTTCTTATTTAACTGAATCATAAACCAATAGAAATTAAGTGATGTCTGTTCATCTATGGTCCAGATAAAATTCTTATGAGGATGTGAGCTAAGTGGAACTGATTTGGTTTCTTTTTTAAAAGGTTTGTTGGTAGGATATTCCTAGGACAATTTGCAAACAACAGTACAACAACAACAACACAAGACTGAAAGGAGCCTTTCAGGTCTTTCCTAGTGCTAGGTCCCATATAGAGGATTTCCAGGGGATAAATTTAACCCCCAAGTGCTGAGACACCCTGACAAGCCTCAGGGAAGACTGGATGGGAGAGGGAAAATAGTAAGGCCATTCATCCTTTATGAAGAAGAGGGGCTGCTATTCTGGTGGGAGATCAGAAAAGTCAGACCCTGAATCCTCACTACAAGGGGTCCTTCCTTCACAACCCCATTTGTCTTAAGGTTTGGAGATCAAGAAGGGAAGCCTAAATTATCCAGGACTTCACTTGCAGATAAAGCTGTGCCCACAGTGTACACAAGCCTATGGACAAGTATTGGTGTATTTACACAAAGTAAATTATAGAATAATTTACACTTTTCAGGCATATTCTAATGCTGTTTCACCACTTCCTTTATCCATAGGCCTTGCTGCCAATGCAGGTGAGCTAAGCCAGATTTAACATTGCTAAACTGAGTCCTACTCAGGGGAAAAAAAATTGCATTTTAAAATGTTAGGATTAATATGGTTCCAGAGGGAAACTATTCCTGTTCAAAGGATTTTGTATGTTGTTAGCTCTGAGAATTTGGAGCAGGGAAACCAGAGATGGATTTGTTTGCCTTTAATTTCTGTAACAACATTTCTGCCAAGCAATTCTCTCATAAATGAGATAATTCAGGATAAGGTGGGAGTGTTTTGGGAATCAGCTTTATGGGAAGGATTACACCTGTTTTATTTAAGGATTTCCATTTTCCTTTTAGACAAATATGTAAAGAATTCCAAGACCTTCTAAGTCAAGACAGATCACCCCTCGGATCCTCCAGACCGACTCCAATATTAGACCTCGACATCCAGAGACATTTAACACATTTCAGGTATGATTTTGAAAGAGGAAATTAAAAACCCATAATTTTGATTTAGACTGCATATGACATTTTAATGGTATTTGTTCCCTTACCTAAAAGACATGTAAATAAATAATTAACATCCATGATCCCTTCTAGCTGAGCCTATTAAAAGTGCAGGTTTGCCCAGCACTGTGGTTCAAATTTGCTGCATTAAAACTGCTTCTGGGACCACAGTCTGAGTTTGAATAAGATATTTTCTGCATCCACTGGTCAAATCTCCCCATCTGGCCAGAAAGATGTCTTGCTTTAAGTGTGAGCCAAATCACAGCTCACAAGTGGGTGGCCCAGAAGAATAGGAACTCAAGTTCTGAAACAATAGAAATTAATCAAAGTAGAAATAATAGGAAGAAGATGCTACATCCTTTCCAATTAACTAAAGAGTTCCAGAAGCTTCTCTATGCTACTGAGATAATTTGACAATGTCTTACCCTGACCATTTTATTAACTCTTCCAAAGCAGACTGGCCTCAAAGTACATTACCTGGTGAGACAATTTTACACACTGGAAAAATCTGGGAGAATGAAAGCTGACTCAGACTAAAAAGATAGAGACTGATGATATATTTAGACTCAGTTCTGGAGTAATATTTAATGCACTGGTTTGAACAGGCTTAGAAGCTGTTTTGAAGACAAAGACCCATGGTACATGCACATCAAGTCCAAACTTCATTAGAATTTTATCCTAATTATGTATAAAAGTGTATAGATGTTTTGGGGTCAGAATGACTAATTAGCTCAAGAGTTGCTGTGCAATTTTTTTGCTTTAGGCAATACAACCAATACAACAGCCAAGAGAGAGGTGAGAACTTCCAAAGGGCCACTTTGAAACAGTGGGGTCATCTAAAATATCTATCAAAGATAAGTTTGATGAAACATCCTGGAGGTGCTCCTGTCTTTGCTCAGGCCACAGAGAGGAATACAGGACTTGCTGAAGCTACAGATTGTTAATTTTTTCCATCCATCAGCTGATAAATGAAAAAAACCATGTGAAGAACTGTCCCAGAGAGTTGTTTACAGACCATAACATTAAGCAAGTTTCAGAGCCCTATGAAGGCTTAGAATTGTGCTGTGTATTCTTTAGCACAACCAGCTGAGCCACTCTTCTTTCATTGGTTGGACAGACAATTTCTGTGTCCCAATGTTCCAACATCTGTTAGTTATTAACATTCTGATAGGTGCTGTAATGCTGTAATAGATAATGTTTAGCCCCTCAGACTTGGAATGGAATCCCAAAAATACCCACCATCCCACATCTTCCATACATCCCTTGGGGTGTGGAGAGGCAAGGGTGATTCCCTGTCTGCAAATGCACACATTCCTGACATTTCTGTTTATTCTTGCACACATTTGTGTGCCTCCTACGTGTGTATGAGCAGACCTGGGCAGCCCCACTCCTATTCTCATGCAGTGCTGTGCAGATGCACACACAGAGCACCCAGGTGTGTGTATATTTTCCACAATACACACTCCAAAGCACCCAACTACACGTGCACATCAAGGGCAGCATCCTTATTTATGCAGAATGCTCATAGAGGGATTTTAATGAGCTACCTAAGCTCGTGGAAAAAGAGATAATTGTGGAAAAAGAGATAATTCCCTCTTACATGCACACAGAGGAAATGTGATATGAGGTGGGTAATCCCCAAGGATTCCTGTGTTTATAGTAGAAACAGCAGAGTTTTCTGATTAAAGGGATTAAAGTGCTTAGGGAATGATGAGCACTGCCAGACCCAGAGGAGGGCTGAGACCATGTTCCTTTCCCATCTAGTGTAGAGATGCTGGGGTCAGATCAGCTTCTGATCTGGACTTCTAACTCTGCTCAGATGTCTGTAGGAGCCTCCACTGCAGCCAGCTGTCCATCTTCTGCCATGGTGTCCAGCAATCTCACCTGTACAGCCCGAGAAATCTGAATTAAACAGGTCTAACATAGATGTCTCCATCAGTGTAACTAGAATTTCTCTCTAAACTCCAGTGACCAAACACTCAGGTCTAGATCTCCACCAGAATGGGAGGTCAGACAGCCAGTCACACCAGACACTTACACTGTGGGCAGTTAAATCTAGTGTAGGCAAAAAAATCATTACTCAGATCCCCTAAATCCAATAGTTTTCACAGAGAGGTCATCTCAACCCCTGCTTCCACTACTTGTCTTCTTGAGATTAAATATCATAGATCATAGAATGGTTTGGGTTGGGAAGGACCTTAAATCTCATCTTGTTCCAACTCCCTGCCATGGAGGAACTAGAGAGTTTTAATGGCCCTTCCAACCCAAACCATTCCATGATTTTATGATATGATGCCAGAAATTCAGAGAGATTTTTCATGACCATAAAAAATCAGAGAAATCAGACAAATGTCTATTATTAAAAGAAGTTCTAAGATAGTGGAAGACTTTTAGAAGAGCTATAACAACATATCTACAGCAGAATTGGATCCATCCTCTACTACATTGGGGTGAATGGGAGTTTTATTTAGGAATAAATTTCCCTACAGCTGTTCAGTGTAGAGATGTGTGCTCTGTTTGTTTGTGGTGTTACTTGTTTCATGTTAATAATTAGGACCAGAGTTCACAGCCTGGCACAGGTCAGATAGAAGCAGTTTTTCCTGTTTCCTCTGTTTTAAATCTTCAAACTCACACTTCTCTCTTGAAGCTTTTCCATTGAGTCCTAATTCATTGAGCTCTGTAAACATGTGTCCAACCTGAAGTACAGGATAGTGCCATGAAGGGGTCAGAAGTGCTGGGTTTGCTCAAACTCCAAACTCAAAGTTCACACAAAGCACAAAATGGGAAATCTTCAAAGGAGCTGCCAGTGAGCCTAAAAAGTGCTGAATTTTGCAAAAAAACAGAGGCTCTCTACACCCTTGGTACGTCCCTGTTTGTGGAGCTGCTGTCTGAGATGTTCATCTGACCTGAATTCAAAAAACTCAATGCTCCATGAGGAATGATTTTCCAATATTATTCAGTCATGAACAGAGAATTTAGACCCATAAATTTATAGCAGCAAATATGGTGCACTACCTGAGCCAGGGTCATTTTATATTTTTTTCATTCAACATGTCTCCTTTCTCAATACGTTTTGGAGGATCTTACTGCAAGGAAGCTACACTGCTAACTTCACTTATCAGTAGGTTGTTGAAATTATATTGATAACTTCAAAAAACTTCAAATATATTGATACTAGCAGATAAAAGTAGTGCCTGAGAACAGGCATTGGCCAGCTGTGCTTCTCTTTATCTGAAGAATTTCTGGGGAGTTTTTGCCTTGTTTAACTAGCACTAACCCAAACTATTCCTGGGCACAGTGGTACACATATATCATCAATAAAAGTGTAAATTAAGAATTCCTGGGAGCAGCAGCCCTTATTTCAGCCCAGTCAGGTGCCTTGCTTGTGCTATAAATTTAGATTTAGGGAAGTCCTGCCTTGGCAGGTCTGGATCCCAAAACTCTTGGGCTAAGTGTTGAGGTAGCTCAGATTTCTAAGCATTATATAAATCTATGTTAAAAAAGAGATGATATATTGTAGGGCTGCCCAGCCTGTCCTTCAGCTCTGCTTTGAGCTGGAAAGTTTGGAAGAGTCCTTTCCATCATTCCCACTTCCCTGCCATGGGCAGCGACACCTTCCACCAGCCCAGGCTGCTCAAAGCCCCACCCAGCCTAAACACCTTGAACACAAAGAGTCCCCTGGGTTGTATCTGGCCTGAAAGTCACCACTTGAGCTGCCCCATCCCCAGTTGCTGAGGAAAAATTCATTAAGTCATGGAACAAACAAGAAAAGCCTGGAAAAATCCATTTCCATTACTAGGTTCTGTGACTTTTTGTTGAGACACAGGAGCCTCTCTTTATTGTCCTCTAAAGGCTGATCTGTGCAAAACATTTTTGAGTTTACTACTGAAGAGAGCAAAGTCAGCACATCAGTACTAGAAAAGAACCTGAAATGTTCTATAGCTTTAATGAGAGGAACCTATTTTTGTCATCCTTTACTTTCAAAGTGGAGAGACCATAAGGATCATCAGGAGAGTAAAGAGTGAGAAGAGCAAGAGCAAAAGAAAGAGAAGGGAAAATGAAAGAGAAAAGGAAAATACTTAAATAAACCTTAGTTTAGTTTAAAATTCCTTCTATTGCTTATAATTCAGAGTTTTTTCCCCCCAGAATCCCACAGAATCATGTAAGGCTTCTCTGTACATGTGAATGCACTTGAGTGTGGAAGAGGGAAAAGTTGGGAGTTAATTTCTCATGAAACTTAAACCAGTTTCAAATCCTACAGATGTCAGTAAAGCTGAGGCTTCATCTCTGTTTTTTTTTCAGGACCTTTCAATGTATATAAATCTCTCTTTAGCATTGTAAGTGAGTTTGGTTTGGATTCAGATTGGTTAAAATAGTCTTGAAAATGAGAGAAAACTTTCAATTATCCAAGGTGTTTTTATCAATTTTCTAAGGAAGGAAAAGGGAGATTGCAATATTTAGAGATAGCAAAAAGCTGGATGTAAGCAAAACATGTGTAAGACCCTGTGAATAATTCACCTTAGAAAAGCCCAGAAATGGTAAACCAGGGCAATCATGACCTGGACCAGGTGAAGACAAGTCTGCCTGGAGACAGAAGAGCTCTGACACACACTCAGAGATTTTATGGCACATGTAGTTATGATGGGAGATGGTGAAGCCTTGAATGAGCCTCCAACAACATAATTCTGCTTCTAAATCTGCAGAGCTGAATGGTGACATTGCAGCCAACAGGTTTTCTGCTGGATCTGGGACACTGTTAACCAACACAACCATCAAACCCCATCCTTTTCCTGTTAGTAGTGTGCAGGAGGATCTGAGACATGTCAATATTAGAAATATCCATAATTCCATATCACTCGGCACTGTAGTATTTTTGCACTACCCACACATTTAGTGCATCCAGCCCTTTCCAGAGCAGAGAAGCAGACCAGATGAACCAGCTATTCTCAGTTGCAGAAATCCCTGGTGTGAAGAAGGGAAGTGTTTCTGTCACGTTTCAGAGATGGAATGAAGACAGGCAGAAATTAAGATACCCTGAGAGATATATAAAAATTAGTCAAATAAACTGTGTGACTTTGGACCTGGATACTGGACTGAAATTGTATGTAATGTTTGGCTGCTTCTGTGGTTCCTTGAATGAATTTGGCCAAGATCATCTCTTTTTGTCCCAAACAATTTCCAGGCATTCATCAGCCTTATCTCTGTTGGAAGCTTAGGTATGGCCACTATTTTCAGGTAAAAATGCTTGACTGATGGAGATGGGGCCAGGTTATGCCAGATCACTCAGGACCTGAGGAATCTGTGTATTCTCATTTTGCTAATGCAGCTAAAGGTGAACCAATGGCATTCCCCAGCTTCAGTTTAAGAACCTTGGAGTGATTCACCTGTCTGGTGAATGTGGAGATCTAGGGTCATTTTAGGTTAAAGGGGCATCCTGTTCCACATGCATCTGCCACTCAGTTCAGCATTTAGGAGATCTCTCCAATTGGACCAAATATCCAAATCAGCAAGACAGTAATTTTTAGAAAAAAAATATTTTGGATAATATTTCCCTCCTGTTGAGTGGAGAGAGCACATACCTTCTTCTCTCTTCCATTCCACTGTCATATCTAAGATTCAGCCAGGAACCTGAAAGTCACACTGGTGTGTCTTTGTTTTCTTAACCTGCCCTTGCATCAGAACAGCTTTGTTGTTTGGTTGTTTGGGGTATTTTTTCATTTTTTAGCAGAATTCTTTTTTTGGTTCCCCAAAATCTCATGTAAACTAGAGCTGCCAGAAAAACCATCAAAAATTACCCATATTCTGTGCTGGAAAACCAAACCCACAACACATAAGTCTTTCAAATAGAAGAGTTCCTGAGATTATACTCACTAGGTCTGTGTCTGTGTCTTGGTTTATACATACAGACTCCCTGACCTCATCAACCACCCTCCTAGCCTCACTTTCTTAATTTGTAAAATTTGGTATAGACCCATCTTCTACATTTGCTTTTGGGGCAATTGTGTCATTAAGAATCTGTGGTGTTTGGAAATTTCAGATATCCTACTAGTGCCATCCATCCTATAGGGAAAGGAGGGTATCCACCAATTACTGCAGTTGTATTTGATCCTTTAACTTCAAGGCTACATTTCATCAAGATGCAAAATCACACCCAGATCTTCTATTTTATATATAAAAGATAAAGACAGCAAAACGGCAAAGGGAAAACTACTTTCTTGTAAGTGACACTTCTTTCACTGCAGAAACATTATAAAAAGAGACACCAAAAAAAAATAGGTTCAGAATACTAAAGTTAGGTAATGAAAGCAATCAGCATCCTCATGGATTATTCTGTGTTCTGTCGAGCCATCCAGCTGATATGAAACGCCCTTCCCGTGGAACTGTTTGAGACAAGAGTTTTGTCGCTCAGCTCCTCGCTGAACCTGGAGCTGTCAGCCTCCTGCCAGTGCCTGGCATCGCGCTGACGAGGTGACACGAAAAGTGACAGACAAGAGACCAGAGTCTCAGACTTTGGGAGCAGTGAGAAAGTAACATCCTTCTTTCCGAAGGGGAAAACGGAGCAGTGAAACAGGTTTTGAAGCTCAGCGTGTTTTTTAAACTGTAACAAGAAGCCAAGCCCAAAGACTTACTTGTGGGTTGCCTTCAAAGATGCGCTCATCCCTTTTTATATATTGTTCTCTCTTTTTTTTTTTACATTTCTTTGTTTATCAGGAGGTAGAGCAGCCTCTGTCATAATTCCAGTCATCTCAGTTCAGAGCAGCAGCCTCCTGTTTGGATGCAGGCACTGGAGGAAGCCTGGTGCACGATGAAGTTTATGGTGAAACACCTCTGGTGCCCTCTAGAGTTTCCTGATTTCCAGGAGCTCTCTCAATCTTTGGATTTAGTTAACTGAGAGGGACAACACTGGTGCCTAGTGCTCAGACACTAAAGAGCAACAAATTGTTTCATTCTTTTTTCCTTTTTAGTTTTTTTCCTTGTTTCTTTATCATAATTGTTAGAGTACCTTTTCCCGGGATCTTTCCTTCACTTCCTTTCCAAGGGATTCCTTTTTTGATCTTTCCATAGTAAGGTCTCAATTACCTTATCTTGTTCTGCTGATGAGCAAAATCCTTTCTAATCTCTAATATTGTTCAAGGTTATCATGGGTTGTATTCCCTTAAAGTTACAATTTATAGAGTCAAGAAAACAGATGAAAATCCATTTTCTTTTCTTTATCTGCTTCATTAATAACTAAGTTCCATAATCATGGAAAAAAAATACATTTATCAAAGAAGGGAAAAAATCTTTGCAGGGTGCTTAGATTTTCAACACAGCACCTAAGATTTCTTAAAGCATTTAAGGCACTCTTGTGTTTCCTAAAAGAAAAAGGAATGCCCTCTCCTCCTATCCCAATTAAAAGTCTACTGAATCAATTGCACCTTGTAATGAGCATGTTTATAAATGTTAATTCTTGGTCTTTCTCATTTGAGGAGGGCAATGGGGCTTCTCAGCTACATTTCCTCACTGGATAAAGTTTATGGATGGTTGTAAATTGAATGAACCTCATCCATTTCTTTTCCTTCCTATAAAGCAAAGATGAACCACTAAATGGTTTAATCTTTGGTCTATGGCTCAGAAACACTCCACAGTTTTTGGACGTTTCAGGTCTGTTGCCTGGGCAATTCTTAGTGTGGAAAATGAGTCCCAAAGTCTAAAATACACAGATCCAAAATAGATTATCTTAAATTTGGGGCATCAGCTCTAACACTCTCCTCCTACTTTCCCCTTGGCTTGTACACATGGTAAAAGGAGGTCCATCTGCTTAGGAGGACATGTCCTTAATACACCATGAACAGAAGGGAAACATGAGGGCCTCCTTTGAAGGCAACTTCTGTGCTGTTTGTCACCCTGATCCTATAGAATACTTATCTCTGTAATATACTGATCACATCCCAATGGTTATCTTGACTATCAGTACAACTTGTGTCATGGTTAGATCTTCTGAGCTTCAGAAGCAAAGTTATCACCATCTCATTTTCTAGGCAACCTTCACAGGACAGACCTTGAAACCAACAGAAGCACCTCAAAGTCAATATTTTCACCTCTATATTCAGATATTACTTGTGTCAGTGAAGAGATACAAATATTTTAGTATTTCCTTTACAGCCATTAAACATCATATCAGACCTTACCATCTCATCATATGCTATGTGCTGCTGAATTTGGATAATCATGGAGTTTTCAAATTCAGAGTTCTGAGAAAATCTGACCAATAAGTTCAAGCTTTCTTTGTCTTCATTATTATTGTTTTAAAGGGTTTATTTATATTAGATGAGGGTGTAAACATTCAGTGCAGATGGCCTCCCCACCCCCCCAGTGAGAGGGAAGCTGTTTCTTTTACTTCATGTCAGAGCTTCACCAGCCTGGGGTATGGAGGAGTCCTTGAGGTAGTTGCCAAACGAGGCTCCAAGCCTTCAGGCACACTTGGATCTTTTCACTTTTAAGTCAGGCCATCATTAAAACATGAGCAGACATAATTGCATCATAGCACTGGGCAGAATTACAGGCAGGTCTGGATGTCCTTAAGCACCAGGATTTGTAATGTGTTGGCCCGATCTTCACTGCCTCCTTTCTGCAGCTCTCCAACACCAGAATCAGGGATTTCAGCCCTACCTCTCAGAACAATAAAGTTGGTTTATAGGAGCTGTAGTGGGATGCACTACAAAGCTGAGAATACCCAGAAGACCCCATTATGAAACCACCACGCTTAATTTTAGTCTTATAAACCCAAATGAAAGTATGGTAATGAAAGCAACTCCTTTCATAGGTGTGGAGCATACCAAGAATGAACCAATTTCAGTGTGAGTGCAATTAGCCTGGAAAATCAGGCAGCTAAATTTGACTTTTTAGGAAACACATTTGAATGCTTTGCCATTAATCTTCCGTCTGTTACGTCTGATTTAAATGTAAGATCAGATTTTCTCCCAAACTTGAAACTTACTTTCATCAGCAAAGGGAAATTATCCAACTTTCTTGGATTTTTCAAAGACTTTATCTTGCAGAGAAGTAAAGACCACCAAAATTAGAGCAAGGGGAATTACTGATAGAAATGTAAGATAAAGTAGAAGATAATATCTCTCGGCCTTTTTATGCTCATTACCTAAAGTGAGCCTAATAAAATACACCCTCACAGGAGCTTGGCAAGAAGAGCTGGTTAGAAATTTTCTGTAAAATGGTTCCTCTTAATAAGCTTCATGGGAAAATTAAAAGGCTCTGCATATCCCCATTTGTGGAGGAGAATATATTCATCAGCAACTGAGAGCAGAGTTTTATCACAAGACTCTGCAGCACCATTTCACTAAAAAGAGTTGGCTTTTTAATAAGAAGCACAAGGCTGTGTTGGTGAGAGCTGCTATATTTAATGATTACTGGCTAAACTGTAAAGGAGATAGACCCCTTACTCACCCCAGAAAAGTCCTTTTCCTATGGCCATTAGTTTTTAAACCAGAAGTTTCAGATTCTGCTCTGGATAAAGTAGCAGTATTTGGTGGTTTTATGTAAGCTGGATGTCCAGGCTTCTCATATAGTCATTGAAGATCTAGGGCAAGATATAGCTGAGCCTTTTAGGTGTTATTAGGTATTCCATCAACCCAGTGTTACTTTAAAAGGGTCCTGTTCCCCTCTAATCCCTCTCTATTATTACCTGTTCATGTGACATAAATATCTGGGTACCAGAGAACATCTCAAATAGCATCCAAATCACTTTTTTATTTAGGATGAAGCCCTCAGTGTTGCCAGGAGAATGGTGCAGCTCACCATTAAGGAGACATATCCATTTAATGTGCTAATTCATTCTCCAGACTTCTCTGACTGAACTGAATAAAGCCCCAGGGCTCAATTCATTTGTGTAAACAATTTGAGATGCACAAAGGTAACTTGCCCAGTATTAAAACATTTAGAAGCAGGCTGGACTTAACTCCTATATCATATCTATCAAATCTATGCAGCTGTTCCAGATGTCATGGGACATCTCAAATCACAGTAGACTCTTAACAGGCAGGAAATTACATTAAATCCCCTTTGATGGTAACAGGAGTTTGGCGCTGTTGATGATTACACCTGCAAGTTTGCACCTACACTAATGTACCTTAATATCAGATTTTGTCCCATCCTAGTATTTTCTACAGTCTTGTTTAGCATTTCAGAACAGGTTTGCTCCTACAGATCATTTCTGAGACAATGCCTGTAAGTTTTCAAGGCAGTATTCCCACCTTACTCTTCAGGGTGTATTGAGCTATCAAATGAACACAGAATTATTCCTTTTGCTCACAACTTGGAAGATTCAAAGATGGCAGGCCAGAAAGTTTCTTTTCCACTTAAACCTTTGTTAAACTTATTATTTGTTTGACCTTGTCAGTCCCTACAATTATCTGAAAGGAGATTGTAGCCACATGGGGGTCGGTCTTTCTTCCCAGGTAACAAGCAATAAGAGAGGAGGAAACAACCTCGAGTTGAGCCAGGGGAGATTTAGATTGGATATAAGGAAAAACTTAAATTAAAGGGTGATTAGGTATTGGAACAGGCTGCCCAGAGAAATGGTGGGCTCACCATCCCTGAAAATGTTCAAAAGACATGTAGATGTGGCTTTTGGGGACATGGTTTAGTGTGGGCTTGGCAGTGCTGGGTTAGTGGTTGGACTTGATGATCTTGGTGGTATTTTCCAACCTAAATGATTCTATGATTAAATTATTTGCATCTAGTGGAAATGAATGAATGAATGAATGAATGAATGAATGAATGAATGAATGAATGAATGAATGAATGAATGAATGAATGAATGAATGAATGAATGAATGAATGAATGAATGAATGAATGAATGAATGAATGAATGAATGCATGCAGATATTGCCAGCTTCTAAAATACGTAAACCAATTTCTTTGCAAGATCATAAATATTTTTGTGTGTCTCAGTATAGTCAGTTCCCCAAATCAGGACCCAGAAGATCACACAAGCAGTGTAAAAATCATGCAGTAACATAACTAGTAATTATACCTTTAATTTCCTTTTCTCTTTCTTACTGTTCTTGTAAAGTTCATCACATCTGCATATCTCTGGACTTCTGAAGATCAGAAATTATGATAAAATGCAACACAAAATCATGAAATCACCTGACTTCTAAAGTGACTTGAAAGAGCTTAAAATACTCATATATATGCTACTGCTGGTCTAATTTTCACAACTATTTAAACTATTTAAAACATGAATTACAATGATGATGATGATGATGATTTTTATATTTCTGGTATGTCAGGCATATCAGAAAAGAAAGGAAAATTAAACTGAAGTACCTCTTTTTGATGCTAAATTATAAAGATCCAGATATTGCTACAAGTCCAAACTTCAAGTGTCCAAACTTTATGTGGCATTATTAATTGATGTCTGTAAAATATTTCTTGTAAATATTTAATTATCATTTTCCTTGCATTACTAACTGGGGATAAATATAAATTCCTGCTTTGAAAAATGCCTGGAGACTGATGGATAAACATTCTAAATGTGAGTTATTTGTTAATAGCCTTTTGGAGACCTTTCATAAAAGGCTATGCCATTCCCAATCTGAAATGAAGACAGATTTCCAAATTGAGCACTCAATTCACATGTTTTTGGTGTCTTCCCTAAGATACTAGCTTTCTAATCAAAGAGGTTTCCCATGTCTAGCAGACAGAAAGGTGACCCAAACAACTATCTTGAAGCCTTTTCCATGTGGATTTTTTAAATACTTACAACATTCTATAAATTACCCATGTCCTGTAAAACCTTTCCCTTACTCCCTACATTTTCACTGTTTTCCAAGAGAGAAAGACTGAGAAGCCAAAGTGCAGAGTAGACAGGTCACTAAAGTGAAATATTCCTATTTCTGACCTTCACCTCCTGCATCAGATCAGGATTTACTGATGTGGTGTCCGAGATACCCAGACAATAACTGTAGGGGCAAAATCTGGACTAGCAGGGGATGGGAAACAGTTATTGTCCCTTGTCAGAACCACTGTGATGTGGGTTTTCCTTTCCCCTCAAACAAACCAATATAAAGTATTGATTTCTCAAAAGTGCCCACAAACTCAAAAATTAGCTTCTGTTCCTTTCGTCTTCTTTCTTCCTTGAGCAGGATTAAAATAACTGAAATTACTTTTGAAAACTTCAAAGGCATTTCAACCTTTGAAATAATGTTTAATCTATGTTTCTAAATGAAAACTAAAAGTCTGGAGGATTTGGGCAGGGGTTTCTGTTTTCACATCCACTTATCAAAATGAATCATTCTAACATAGAGACCACTTGGTTGCCCATAATACCTTTAGCTACTTTGACCTTTTCATGATCATCTTACACTGTACAGATAATATTTAGGCAAATGGCACCTAAGGCACCATGGTCTCTGGTGCCATGTCCCACATCCTATGGTAGCTGGGACATCCCATAGTCCTGTGTCCAGGTCTGGGGTCCTCAGCACAGGAAATACATGGAGCTGTTGGAGCTGTCCAGAGGAGTCCATGAAGACTATTGGAGGGCTGGAGTACTTCTGCTACAAGAAAAGGCTGAGAGGACTGGGATTGTTCAGACTGGAGAACAAAAGGCTCTGGGGAGGCCTTAGAGCCCCTTCCATTACCCTAACAGTCTCCATGAAAACTGGAGAGGAATTTTGGGTAAGGGCATGGAGTGACAGGACAAGGAGGAATGGCTTCCCTCCCACTGCCAGAGGGCAGAGTTAGATGGGATATTGGGAAGAAATTCTTCCCTGTGAGAGTGATGAGGTCCTGGCACAGTTTGTCCAGAGAAGCTGTGGCTGCCCTGGATCCCTGGAAGTGTCCAAGGCCAGGCTGGATGGGGCTTGGAGCAAGCTGAGGTAGTGGAAAGTGTCCCTGCCCATGGCAGGGGGATTGAATGAAATGATCTTTAAAATCCCTTCCAGCCTAAACCATTCTGGGATTCCATGATCCTCACAGAGATGGTATCCAAGAGATGTCACCTGTGGGAAACTTGAACACTTCTGGATCTGCAGATGGCAGCCAGGAACTATGACAAGAAAAATTCAGTGTTGAAAAAAACCCCTTATTTAGATGAAAGATGCAACAGGGCAAATCTATAACCAGTAAATTCAACACCACCAGGACAACATTTTTGGAACTGGCTTATTTTTGCTGATAATTGGTTAGGATTGTCCATTTCTCCAACTTGGCTAAACCAGCCCTAGGTGAAACTTTTTCTGTTCATTGCTTGAGCATGGGTGTTGGCCAAGGGTATTGGCCAGGGTCTGTTCCTGTCAGATCTCACCCTGTTGGATGGTGCAGGAGTTTAGCAGCATGGGTATGGCCAAACCATGCCAGTTGTGCTGAGGGCTGGAGATGGTATCCTTGGTTCTGCTGAATTTCCTAGTACAGGTGCAGTCATACTTCCATGTGAAATCACCAGGATATGTTTAAGAGCTATAAAACCACAGAATAATTAAGGCTGAAAAGACCTCCAAGATCATCAGGTCAACCAAATATTATCTAGAATTGTGAATAAACCACACAGAATTCCTTTTATTTGCCCAAGAAGGGGGAGCCAGACCTTATGACATTGGAAAACTAGCAATGTTGGAGAGCTGAGGGCACAGATCCTGTTTTGGCTTCTCTGAAGTCAACACCTGTGTCAGTCTGTACTTGCTGAGGGTCCATCCCACGGTGTTTCAGAACTGAGGCTCCACCAAAAACAACCTTCAAAGCTGCATGCAGTCTGCTCTTTGGCTCTATTCCTTTCTTTCTGTCTATCCCATAGGTAATAAATAGTTTAGGGAGCAAATCTTGAATTTCACTATAGCAAAATGAGTGTACTGTAAACTCCTCGGTGTTTGTGAGCGCACTGATATTTAAGTGTGTGTGTGTATTTCTTTCCTTTTTTTTTTTTTTTTTTATTTTTTCCTTCTGTCTCCTTCCCATTTGTAGTTTGATCACTCATGGTTTTGGAACTCCTGCAATATGTGCTGCCCTAAGCACTTTCCAAACTGTTCTCAGTGAAATGCTGAACTACTTGGAAAAGCACACATCGCACAAAAACGGAGGAGCGGCGGAATCCGGCCAAGGACACGCCAACTCGGAGAAAGCCCCCCTGCGGAAAACTTCAGAGGCTGCTGTGAAAGAGGGCAAAACAGAAAAGACAGACTAGCTACATCAAACAGAATCTATTTCGAGAGAGTCTTGCTGCTGATATTTTTTTTAAATATATATATCATTGAGGGCAATTTATCTCCAGTGGACCAAATCCAGAAAAAAAAAAAAGAGGGGGGGAAAAAAAGAAAAAAAAAGTAAAAAGAAAATAAAAGGAAAATAAAAAAAGAAAGATTAAAACAGAGAGAAAGAGAGAGCGTGAGAGAGGAAAGTATTCAACCCTAAGAACAGCAGTGTACAGTAATTGTGTGATGAAATTGTCACTTTTTTAAAATTTATGTTGCTCTAAACTGCTTTCTTGTGCACGTAGTATTTGATTGTTCTGAATGATACACTAACACTGTTTTTTATAAGCACTTCTGGACTTGGCTGAGGTGGCACATGAAATTTGAAGCACCTTCTTCTCCGGCAGCAGAGTTAGGGTCAGTGCCTCGGTTGTGGGACACGCGGTTCCAGCATCCTGACTTTGCTTGCGTGCTGGATAGATTGAAGGAAGGGCTTCCTCTGGTCCATCGGAAATGCCTGATCTACTCACCATTGGGAAAACAATATGGAAATCTGACAAAAGAGGAATTCTTGGGTCATGGGACCGTCCTGTACATGGGAATGTACAATTAGGCTGCACTGGAATGAGGCCAAGACCTGTTGGGAATCTGTCCTGACCATTCAAGCAGCAGCCATGGTGTCTCTTGTGAAAAGAACGTGGCAGAGTAAAATAAAAACAAACCTTGATAGTCTCAGTAAGAGCCCTGATCCCTCTGTGAACTTCAGTTTAAATGACAGCACGGGCTTCTGTCCTCTATTTTCTCAGCCCCTGGTCCCACAGCACTCTGCCATATCTGGGTCTCTGTTCAACACGATCAATGCAGGCAATTGGAGTCACCTGTTGTGTTGCCTTGATTTTACAATGCTTTCTTTTCTTCAACAGCTTGTTTCTGCAGCTTTATTGTCTTTATAAATCCAGCTGAGGTGCGGAGGTCTAGCAGAATCTACTCACCAGAAATAAAACAAAAACAAAATGACAAATAAGACAGATTGGCTTAGTCCACAGCAGCTGAGTAGTAATAACCTTGCTGATGTATTTTTGAAATATTACTTTACCACCTACCACACATCCTCACACAGAAAACATGGGAGGAATAGTTTGAGCTCAAGACTCTTTGAGTCAAGGCATTTTTCCAGTCGCATTCTAACTCCTTCTTCAACAAGGCCTTTATTCCATTCTTTTTCTTGTTTCTCTGACATCACCTTATTGAAAAAGTTAGGGAGGAATGGTATTACTGGGAGAGCTTGATGTTGTCCATCTAAACTCTATTTAAGATCAGCAGAACCTGACCTTTTCTTCCAAGGGACAATTCAACTCTTTTTGTGGTAGGAACTGATATATTTGTCCATGTGTAAACATTTAGAGCCATTTGAGATGTTTTAGGTGCCTAAAACAGCCACAGAGTTTTGACAGTTATGACATGAAACCCTTAGGAGAACTGGACTCACCTGGAAGAGGAGCTGGAGGATCTCGGTAACACCAGATAACCATGGGTGACAAAAGCTCTCGTACACACTTTTGCTTTCTGGAAGTTGTTAGAATGCATTGCACCTTGGCTGATCAGCTTAGACTAAACCTAGGCACTGTGGCAAACAGCTGAGGTGTTTAGAGCCAGATGCAGGGAATCAAAGTGAATTAACAAGATCACCCTCACCTTTCAAGTTATGGAAGGCAGTAGAGTGACAATGGCATGATGCTCTTCCTCTCAAGGTCAGTAAGGACGTTGCCATTACCGTGAGAAAACATTCTAGAAAGTTAGAAGTCCCTGATTGTTTACTTAAAGAAACCTGGAGCAAAATCCTATGCTTTTGCCCAGATTTGTCCTTGCTCAGTGTAGGTGTATAAGTTAGATACCTGTTTTAGTGCTACCCAGCCACCATCCTGTGTTGAGGGAAACTCCATAGGACTCCATGTCCTTAACACACTGAGATCAGATAAGTGCCTCAGAAAATTAAACTTTACTAAATTAATTTAATGAATTTATGCTGGTACTGCTGGAGAAATAAAACACTAAAATCAGGTGAACAGTCCTCAGAAATGTCTTCAGCAGAAACATTGTGGAGCTGTCCTAGAACATGAAATCCTTGAGTATGAAAATAGGTAACCATGATTAAAAGTAAACAGGAAACTTATTCTGCTTTTTCTATTGCCTAAACTGAGGGAGAGGAAAGGGAAAAATCAAAAGTTTGACTGTGCCAAATATGCAGATTTTCTACATCTGTAAAACGTGCTGTACAACAATCTAATTTTGAACCTCTATTTCAAGATGTGGATAAATTGAAATTAGATATTGCTGGAAGAAAAAAGATAAGAAAAAAGTTTTTAAAATCCTTTTTGGTTTCTTCCACTAAAATATCAACACTTCAAGCCCCAGAACTTTCAGTTTTTTACTTCATGACCCCTGTACATTTTTGCTGATGTTCAATAGAGATCTGATTCAACCTGATTGAACTGCTATATGTTCTTACCATTAAGAACTTGTTTCTATTTCTATGCCAAACTTTCTGTTTTTTCCCTTAGTACATTAGCAATATTTCCCTTAGTATATATAAAACAAAACTCCTTTTAAAATGTGGCTGCAAGTTTGCTGACATTGACAGTCTATTTTTTATTTTTAATTGTACTTAATAATTTTATTCAGTGAAAATAATTATCCCTGCCTTTTCTGCTGAACTAGCTATCAGAGCAGTTTGGTTCAAAATACCTTTGGTTTTTGAAGTTAGAACTTTCAGTGAGGTTTTAAGCAATGAATTCACTGATATTCCTGTTAAAAACTCAGCCTAGGTTCTCATCCACCTACATGCCCATGTTCCCATGTTGGAGTTTTGTGGGTTTATTGTCTCCTTAGTCCTCATCTCTGGAAACATTGCCATCTCAAAATACATTCATAACCTAGATAAACCTGAAGGAAGTTCATGATTTGAAGTTAGTGGGTGCTCACTGCTGTCTGATTCAAGTATATTTGTAACTCTTGGAAATTTATCTGATCAGAAAAAGAAAAAAAAATCCTATAAGAGATCATAGAAGTGTTTATTCAACGTCAAAACCATCAAAGGAGTAGAGAAAAGTCTCCAAAATTTCATGGCCAGGACAATGACGCATTATGATTGTTGGACCCCAAAAATTGATTCATAACCCAAGAGTGAGTAGCTGGACCCTGTTGTGCTCCAGCTCATTGCTAAGCTCTGTATGAGTTACACCTTTACCACCACCAATCTCAAAACATTTTAAGTCCCTGAACTTACTCCTCATCCTAAGTTCTGGCACATTTGACTCACAAAGACCAGTTTCTGACTCTTGGGTTTATTAGGAAATAACTCATGGAGCAAACACACTGACTAACTACAGACTTATTTTTCCAGAGCAAGGTGTTACTCACTGTGAGTACAAGCAGCTCTTGTGCTGACTAAGCTTGGAAGGTGAGTCTGGCAGAGTAGGAGTTACATTCTCACCTCTGCCTCAAGATTTGGCTCTCTGTTCACAAAGCCCTCCTTCAGTCCCACAATATGACAAACATGCACTAAAGGGAAAGTTTTATCAGATTAGGAGAACTGGAACAGAGTCCATGTGGCCTCTTAAGGGGAGAACCACAGACAAGCAGTGGTGACTCTGCCACCTACAACTGAATACTGCCAAGAAGTTTGTCCTTCATGCTGCCATCTTTAACCCTAACTCCTACTAGGTGCCATTCTGTTGCCTTGGAGAACTGGCAGAAGGGGTGAATTTAGACCTTTCATTTGCTTCCTTTTTAAAGATAAACTCCAGCTTTTGTTGGGAAAAGACTTCAGCTCTCCAAATCAACAAAGAATCTGCTCTTTGAAGCTTCTCTTTAACTTTTCCTAAAACCAGAAAAATCTGCTACAAAGCAGGCACAATGTATAGTCCTTCCAAATCCTGGACCTCTGTGTAAATATTTCCCCAATTCATCTCCTCCTTTGGACGTGACTCAGTGGCACAGGTGCAGCTCACAATTTTGCAGCCAGGCTCAAGAAGGGCTGTTTATTGTCCTAAGAGCCAGTTTTAACTTTACAATCTCTAACTGCTATTTTTTTTGTTTGTTTGTTTCCTAATACCAACAGGCAATTTTGGTCTTAGATGTCTTAGGTATCCAAAAGGGCTGCTGGTGAATTCCAAGGTCATTTGACTTTCATTTACCCTTTGGAGAAATAGTTCTGCTGCTCTGATTCTTTATTTCTAAGGACAAGAAGAAACAGCATTAGTAGAAGACACAAGCCTGCAACACAAGGAAGAATCAATAAATTATACAGGAACTGTACTTATAAAAGTATCCTTTGCCTCTGCCCTCATTACAGGTTTAACAAGAATTCACATTCAGCTGTGTGGGGAATGAGGGAGAAAGATAAAGTCATTTTCCTTTGCCAGGTGAAGGTCATTTGGAGAGATCTGATCTTTTTTATCGCTATTCTTTACTTTTCTTTATTTTGTACAATTAATTCTGTTCTGTACAGCAGCTGTTGTGATTGTATTTAAATGTGAGTGCGCACTTGGTCACCAACAAACAATGTCCTATTTATTGCTTTGGAGTTTTGGTTTGGTTCTTTTCCTTCCACTTAATTTCATTTATAAGTCAGTGGTGAAAAACATAATCTTTTATATTTCTATTTCCTATACAAGCTACCTGTTTTACATGAGTCTATGAAGATAATGACCACATTTGATCAAACATTTCACGGCAATAAAATCTATGTTGATTTAACCCTGATCTGTCTGGTGCTTCAAAATAATTTTCATCTCTGAATAAAGATTATCAAACTTGACCAGATCTATTACATTACAAGACCTAGAATTTTCATCCAACAGGTAAGATATACTAAGCAGAGAAACAACAAAAATATTATTCTGAAATTACAGCAAAGGAAATCAGTTTATACAGAGAGTAAAGTTGGGATTTATCCCACCTAAATGTGACTATGGTAAATAGTTATCTGGCCTAGAATCTGTTAACCAGGTTTAATGTTTGTTCATAAAGAGAAAGATCTAATGCAAGGCAATTCATTTTGTCCTAAAGCAGGAATCCAAACTGGTTGGGATTATTTATGTTAGATAAGTGGTAGATTAGATTAAGAAAAGTAGCAGGAGTCCTCATGTCTATGAACTCATAATGGATGCACCCCAGAAAACTTGCTAACCCTTGATAATTAATGTTTAGAGGCTCCCAGAGGTGCTTTTCCCATAACTGTGTGGAAAGGATGTGACAATGCTGGCAATCAAATCCTCATCTCCACAGTCTCAAACTAATTATTTAATCTTCTCCTTGAAAATTTACAGCAGTTCATTTCCCAGTCCTACTTCAGCCAAGGGTCTGGGATAACTACCACTGCTCCCACTCCAGAGTTTGACTCCTATATTGTGGCACAAAGTTTGACTCTTCCCAGGCAGAAACAATAGTCA
>VZRX01012892.1:34350-49312 GCA_013398075.1 Notiomystis cincta | reverse complement strand
AGTTGCTGTGCTATTTTCCTCTGTTCTCTCTCTCGGCCACATGGTCCAGAGTATGGGGCTCCTCTGCCACCTTGTCTTTGTCCTCTGGGCCACACAGGCTGCTCTGTTGGCCACCATCTTGGGAGTAGGGAGGGAGCTTCTTTGGCATCATGTTTTCTTTGTTCCCAGGAGACCAGGCATCTCAGCACCTTGGTATCTAGTGGCTTTTGTTGTTATCTTGGTTGTTGCTGTTTTCTTTTTAGTAAACTGTTATTTGTCACTTATATCTTTTCACATCTCTCTCTCCTTATGAGGGAAAGGCGAGTGATTAAAACTAGAAGGAGGTAACTTATTTTGGAATTTCTGCCCTGTAAATTGTCTTAAACTAAGATATCTTCCAACCCAAACCATTCTACGGCTCTGTACCAGCAATCAAAGAAAAACAAGGAATTAATTCACTGCTTCCCATGGGCAGGCAGGTGTTCAGCCAGTGCCAGGGGAACATTGTGTGCTACGGTTACTGGGGAAGACAAATAACATCACCCCCAATGTTCCCCCTTCCTCCTTCTTCCCCTTACTTTATACACTGAGCACAATGTCACATGGCCTGGAATGTCCCTTTGGTCAGTTGGGGTCACTTGTCCTGGCTCTGTCTCCTCCCAATCTCCCATGCACCAACAACTTCCTCCCCAGTATGTCAGTACAAAAGCAGAAAAGGCCTTGGCTCTGTGCTAGCCCTGCTCATCAATAATATAAAACATAAAAAATATTGTCAACCCTGTGTTCAGCACAAATCCAAAATATAGCTCTATGTCAGCCACTGTGAAGAAAATTAACTATACCCTAGTGAAAACCAGAACAAAAAGAAGTTTTATCTCTTCCTAAGACACATCAGGCTTCAGAGGTGTATTTCCTTTAAGCAGAGAGGTGTCTGGGCCTAGACTGAGCACACTAGCCAAGATCAACAGATCTTGACTATTGAATCTGTATTGCATTACAGACAAAGGTACAACATTTTCAGATTTTTTTCTGGTATCATATCCTCGTAAAAATTAAAAAATATAGGTTATTTCTAGAATCAAATCAAATTCAGTTGTATCTTTTTGCCTCCTTTATTTTTTTAAACAAAATTTACCTGTGTTTACATATTGACTATTAGATTGTTTCCTTTATGTTTTATAGAAAAAAAACCAAGCTGTCATTGCTTCTGAATATCACTATGCATTTGAATGGGTGAGCTGATGAATTGATGAAATGTAGATCTCTACATCTAAATTGATTACCCTGGACCACAGAGTGTCATAGATGAAAAGATCTATGTAGCAGATAATAGGCAGTCTGTGAAGGTGGGGAGAAAAACCCCAGACTGAACCTCTGAACTCTCAGAATAAACCTGATACTTTCTAGTTCTCACTGGTATTGGCTAGGTGGTCTGTTCTAATAACACCTGGAGTAAACAAAATGGGCATGTCCTGAAGCCTTCAATTAGAAAGCAGACATGACAGGAAACCACATATAAACCACAGGACTCTGATCACATACTTTGCTTCTGTACAGGGACAGCCAATTTAAACTAGGAAAATCAGAGACTCTAGGATCTATAAAGAAGAGCTGGTGCTGAAAAAATGGTTCCCAAAATATATGGTCTCAGTAAGATGGCAACCCAGGGAGAAGGCAGCAAACATTCTGGATGGAGGGAAGATCATGAAAGTAGAGAAAGATCTTGGAGACAGGGGAAAAAATTGCCAGGAGAAGACCCTGGCCAGTAATGCCCAAGTAATGCAAGCAGCTGGATGTCATTAACTCTATTCCTAGTAACTTTCTTCCCAGTTCCCCTGGTCTGGCAGACATCTCTCGCATGAAAAGAGAATTCAAGACCTAAAGAATATAATGTTATGGGTGAGTTGGCAGGCGAAAGGAGAATGACAGAGTATGTGAGAATCAAATAGGTTAAAATTTTGATTCTTAAATACACAACTCTCCAGATCCAATACTTGTTGCCATTTAAACTGCCTCATCCATGCAGCAGGCAAAGGCCACTCTCTATCAGGCCCCATTAATTCTATCCGTTATAAGAGATCTATAGAGAACAGGAAGCAAATATGAAGTTTCACCACAGAATACCAACTAATTTATTAATTGAAGAAGACTCATGGATATTTAATATTTTATCACATAAAAAAGATAATTGCTGTCAAATGTTCAAAGGGTAATTAATGACAAGATATATACATAGTCTTAAAAGTAATAAGTAGAAAGCAGAAATTATTCACATAAAAACTGCAAGAAATACCAGCTTCCCTGCATTGGTTCATTATAACATCATGTAATGCACAGAACTGCAGAATCTCAGAATGAGTGAGGTTGGAAGGGACCACAGTGGGTCTCCTTGTCCAACCTCCCTGCTCAAGCAGGATCATCCCAGAGCACCTTGTACAGAATTGCATCCAGACAGGTCTTGAATATCTCCAGTGATGGAGACTCCACAACCTCTCTGGGATCAGTCACCTGTACAATAAAGTTCTTCCTCCTACTCAAGTGGAACTTCCTGTGGATCAGTTTCTGCCTGTTGCCTCCTTACTATTGCTTGGCACCACCAAACGGAGCATGGTCCATTCTCTTGACACTTTGGGAAGGTTATCAAGCAAATCATCATGCTTGTTTACAGACATGTGAAGGACAATAAGATTGCTGTGTTGTTTCTGTTTCGGGTTTTTTGTTGTTGTTGTTTTGTTTTGTTTGTTTGTTTGTTTGTTTTTTAATACACCTGACAAATTTGAAGTTTCCAGGAGATAACTAAATAGAAGGGTAGAATGAGAGGAGAGCAGTGGATGTTTTTTTATCTTGACTTTAACAGGACTTTTGATGCTGGCTGACAAAATATGCTCAAAGTAAAACTTATTAACCCACTCCAGGGAGTGGGACTGGAAACTGGCTCAGTTGCTGGGCTTAAAAAATTGCAGCAGCACAAAGTCTAGTGGGAGCATAGAAGAGGTTGACAATATTGTTTAACATCTTTTTTAGTCACCTGGATGATGGGCCCAAACACATCCTTCACAAGTGTGTTGGGGATGGGAGGAACAACCCCATGCATCCGTGTTGACTCTCTGGGGGCTGACTTGGTGGAAAGGAGCCCTGGAAAGCCAACCAGGGATTCTGGTGAATGCCAGAGTGAACATGTGTCCATGAGGCAAGAGGACTGACTCAGTGATGCCCTCAGTGACAGGAAAAGAGGTAATGAGCGCAAATTAAATACAAGAAATTCTATATAAACAAAAGAAAAAAAAGTCTATTACTGTGAGAGTGGTAAAATCAGGTCAAGTTTTTGTGGAATCTGCATCCTTGGAGATTGTTAAACTCCAACAGGGCATGATCTTGAGCAACCTGCTGTAGCTGACACTGGTCTGAGCAGGCTGGTTGAACTGGTGATCTCCAGAGCTGCCTTCCAGCAAAGCCACTCCATGATTCTGTAGGAGAGAAACATATAAGGCACAACAGGATCAGATTTTTTATTCATTCATTGCCTTTTATTATAAAATGCAGAAAACATATTTTTTGTCTGTGTGAATTTTTGGTTGCAATAGAGTAAGTGGAGAATATAATTCTTTTAACTGAACAATATAGAAAGGTTTGAAAACTTAAAGAAAAGAAATAATTATCTTCTTTGCACAGTTTTTTAATAGGGCTTTTAACTCAGATAAAACTCTGAAAGTTCACTGTCTGTTTCATCTGACAAAACCTCTCCACTGGGGCATACTGTAAATGTTCTGATTCATCAAGTGTAGTTCCCTCTCCTGGCCTTTCCTGTGCCACCTTTTAACATCCACTTTCTATTTCCTAGCATTTCAATCTTGCACACTTTTAATTTTTGTTAAAAAAATCTCACTTCTACCACTAGGGGACCTGCATTAACTCTGCTGACTTTGATGATAATTTGACACATTTCAACTGTTCTGTCTCAGCAATATATATTTGTGTTCTCTCTCCATGTTCATGGAAAGAGGTGGTTAATTAAAAAAAAAAAAAAAAGAAAAAGAAAAAAGGAAAAATTAAATTGGAAAAAATCCTAAGAATCCCTCATAAAATCATAGAGTCATAGAATGTTAGGAGGTTTTGAAGGGACCTTACAGTTCATCCAGTCCCAAGCTCCAGTGCCATGGGCAGGGACAACCTACCACTAGACCAGGTTGCTCAAGGCCTTATCCAGCCTGGCTTTGAATACTGACAGATCTGGGACATGCACAACCTCCCTGGGCAACCTGTTCCATTCTCTCACCGCCCTCACAGTAAAAGATTTCTTCCTAATATCTCACCTGAATTTCTGCTCTTTCAGTTTGTACCATTACTCCTTGTCCTGTCACTGCAGTTCCTGACTAAGAGTCCCACTGTGGATTCTCTGTAGGCCCCGTTCAGATGCTGGCAAATGCCAAGAGGTTTCCATGCAACCAGGATGAACAGCTGCAACTTTCTCAGCCTGAAAGTTCAGCCTTTCTTTATCACTCTAGTTTGTTTCAGAGATAACTTCAACACTGCTATCATTTCAGAATTAGCCCTCTCACTTTAAACGTTTATTTCTTTATTTTCACAAATGTTTCCTTGAACATTTTTGGTAACTTTAGTTAAAAACCCAATTATTGTGTGTTCTTATAAATGTGCTACTCTCTCACATAGTATATGGAAGACCTGAAATATGTCAGCTAATTTATCTTTTATATTGAAACTACTAAGTTTCAATGAAGTTGACCCTTCTATAGTTTTAAAGAGTTATCAAAAGGGTATCTCATTTTCTTTGTCCTATTTTCTAGAGATTAAGAATATTAGTTAAAAGCACTAAGCATTTCCTTTTTCTAAAGCTTATTCACTGTACATGTGTGTCTCCACCAAAATATTGTAGTTGCAGAAAGAATTTTTTCTGATAAATAATGAAGTTTCTGCAGTTCCACAGACCTGATTGACAATATGGTAATTTTACTGGGCATAAGCCTTCAATCAGCTTTTGCTACAAGCTCTGCTTTTAATGATTTTGCCAAACTCTCATGCAATTAATCATTGACATTTGTTTAAAATAATTTTCAGAAGGTTGCAGAAGACACCTGTAGTGAAGTAAGTTTTGTACAAAAAGAGTTGTTTCATTTTTTTTAATAGGAGGGTATAATTAAAATTTTTCAGCTTTTTACACTTAACATGTTGTCCAAGCAAAAGCAGATGTCTTATTCTATCTACAAAAGAGATTAGATTAAATAAACTTCATTGTAGCCCTGCTCAACCTTGTCCTAAACATGCAGTGTAAATCAATCAGGAGGCTTTCAGATAGAAAACTTTATTTAATCTACAACGTAATTTGCATGAGAACAATCTTATATGTCATTTAAGCTATCCCTGCATGCATTTGGTGCAATCAGTCTCTTTCCAAAGTTACTTAATTAAGTGTGTGTATTTAGTCACTTTACTCTTTCAGTTTATTGCTGAACAATTTCTCCATTAAAATAATAGGATGATGAAAAAGAGAAAATAAATACAGAAGATAATCTTAATGAAGTAATCTAATACAAAGAAATGCCATTAATATTAGGTATACTTTCAGACTGACAGTTCTGTGAATATTCATGAACATTAGCAACAAAGACTAGGGCTGAAATACCAAACCATGGTAACATCAGATTCAGGGTTTGATGAGACACCAGCAGCAGTACATGGGATTAAGATTCTTAGGCACTGAGATGTACCTGAGCAGGCACTCTCAGCTCTGTTGATTTAAGAGACCTGCTCTTAGCCACATTAATGACATGAGCTTGTTTAAGAGAAAGTCTTTTCTTCCTTTTTTCCCCCTTGGTTTTGATTATTTTTTTTTTTTTTTTTTATTTGGGGGAATTTTTTTTTCTCCTTTTTTTGGTGACGTGCATCTGAGGCAAATGCTCAGGAGTGCCACCTTCTTTTTCCTCTTCCTGTACACAGCTAACTTTGTAGTTCACTACTTATGTTAAACAAAGAAGATGAAAAGAAACATAATGGCCTTGCTTAATCCCACCTGAATTAGGCACAAGACTAAATAAGAAATCTGTTTGTCAAAGTTCAGTTTGTAGAATTGGCAAGAGATAAATGGCTTAAGGGGACAACTCAGATCCTGGTGAGCTGAATAACTCTTTAGAAATGCCTGTGTCTCATCAATGACTGTATGCCTGGAGTCTGTTAAACATTAAAAGGCTTTTTTTTTCCTTTTCCCCTAAATTGCCTGGAAAAGGAATGGAAAGAAATAGTCTGAACTTTGATATTAAACACTGTGAACTGTAAAGGCTAAATCCAACCAGGTAGAAACAGCCCAGGATAAAACTAAATCTGCATTTGGTCTCTCTTTCCTCTCCTTCTCTCTATAAATGAATAAACTCTTAAAAAAAAAAATTAGATTAATCTTAAGCGTAGCCACAAAAAAGGATTTGAAATGCTGTTTTTTCCCAAGACAGTAAAATTAAAGGTTTCTTTTGTTCTTACTGGTTCAACTTTCTATCAGCAAATTGTTTAAATCTCACTTCTGGTGACAGTAGATTCATTATCCAAAATCAGTGGTAGATGTCCTCAGGTTTCTGTCTCTTTCTACAGGCCACTGATCCTAAGCTTATTATTCCATGTGTAAAAATTCAGAAGACCAAGTTTTCATCTGACTTTGAAGGACTGAAGATGGTTAATTTGAAGTATTTTAATTGGCCATGCATGACCAGAGCTAGCTGATTAAAATGTTTCTTCAGGGTTTTCTTGAACATTCATATTAAATATATTTGGGTACTATCTTATTCCTGTAATTCAAAATACTTTACTAATTTATCTAATATTAAATTTAGATGCCCAGTAGTAAGTAAACTAATTGGAAAGCACATTTTGAATGCTGGGAAAAATAATTCATTTGCCTAGTTTATATGGCAACACATTAATAAAGAAGAGTGAGAGAGATGAAACAGGAAAGAAATAGATGCTTTTTGAAAAAGGAAAGAGTTAGTTGAAACTAGGAATAAAAATGAAAAAGGTACTTGAGGGGGAAAAAAAGCAAGAGGTAGTAAAATGGGAGGTAGTATATGACCAGAAACTTTCTTCAGACAGCTTTCACTGACTCCCTATAAATTTCATTCTGATTTTTAGCAATAAGTAGTCAACATGTTCTGAGCTAATGTCCTTCCCTTGACTTGTCAGTTAGTCTATAATTTCTTGATTTTAATGCCTTCCAAACTGATACATGAAATGTAATGTAAATGAAAGTAAATTGAGATGAGGTACTATTCACATTCATTTTTCAGCTTTTGCTTTGCCTTGATAAAAGAGGAAAAAAATTAAAAGGGACAAAATCAAGGACAAGTGTGCTTGAAATGCATTGTTTTGAGGCTAAAGTATGAATGTTTTAAATTAAGATAAAACAATGTGTAGTACTGAAGAATTGGGTTAAATCTTTAACCTTGTACAGTGAAGGGATTGATACAACATATACTACATTTTTTCCAAGTCATCTTGTCAAAAATATATGTTCCAGAGTATTAACATAGTAGTAGCTGCTCATAAATATCATGATCTCAAGGTCACATCAAGAGGCACAAAATATAATTTGAAAGTTTCCTTTTGTTCTTTCTTCATGGAGGATGCCCTATCCTCTCAGTTTGGGGCATATAAGTCCACAAAGTAAGTATTTTTCATGATGGTATTTCTGGAAGCTGGAAGACAGAACACGTTTTAAGAAGCAATGTGATTAGGAATAGGAACCATGGAACCAAAGAATCCACAAGCAACAACAAAAAAAGCTACTTTATAATAATTTCTCCTAGAAAAAGAGATGTGTGATTTACAATGGTGAAGGCTGGATGATGATAGACTTATCAGAGCAAGTGTTGATGATTGCTTGTCTTTTTTAGACTTGTAACCCAAAATAGCTGATATGTGATTGTTGTACTCAGCTAGTCTGACTAAGTCTATGGCAGATGCTGGTCACAATATTCAATAAGCTGAGAGTGAGGAGGTATCCTGGAGAGGTGGCTGATTTTCAAGGATCTTTATACTCAAGAATGGTCCAACCCAATGCGTAGCAAGTCAAAGAAAAGTGGCAGAAGGACTGCATGGATGAGCAAGGAGCTCCTGATTAAACCGAAACATAAAAAGGAAGCATGCAGGATATGTAAGCAGGGATGTACAGCCCTAGAGGAATATAAAGACATTGTCTGGTCATGGAGGGATGGGGTATGGGAAGACAAACCCTGTCTGGACTTGAACCTCCTGAGGGATGTGAATAAAGACCAAGGAAAATGAGAGCCAGCTGCTGAAGGGGAAGGGAATCAACTGGAACATGACATGGAGAAGGCTGAAACAATCAATGTTTTCTTTACTTCAGCCTTTCATTAGTAAGAAAGGTTTTCAGGAATTAAGTATGTTTAAAATGTGGTGTTTGCCATATACAGTCATATCCTATGTGAAGAGGAAGTTGCATGTAAAGGAAATGTGCATTTGTCAAATGCCATATTAATCAGGATATTTAATACACACTCCAGAACCAGGCAGAGGACAGTCATGAAAAGTCAGATGATGTGAAACAGACTGGAGTAATACTAGGATACCTTTTAAAGGGAAATGTGCTGGGTACTCAAATCCAGAAGATTAAAAGTTTTGTATGTTACTAATATGTCTCTTCTTTCCCTTCCATCTTTCAGATTTTCACAGAAGCAGAGAAAGATGCAGAAAGATAGGGATACTTTCTACCTCCCCCATCCCCCCAAAAATGCCACACAATGTGGCACAGTGTTGTGGCTTAACCCACAATGGTAACTAAGCACCAGACATTCAGCACAGATCTGGGAATAATGGAATGTGCTTGGTTAGGACTATTATTGCCTGCCTTCCTTCAACCTGCAGCAGAGTATAGAGACCTGTAGAGGTCTGGCTCACCTGCTGACACTGCCTATTCATCTCCTTTGTCTCCATAACCTGCTTTTAAATTATAAATCTCATAAAGTTGCCTGAAGTTACAAAGCATGCAACCAGGTTTAGCTGTTCATTATTTGATTAAAAGGAATCCTAAAGCCTGACAGTTTAATGCTTTAAATTTGTATATGTTTTGGTGATATTCTTGCCCTCATCATAAGCACATGAATGTCACAAATTCCCCCTACTAGCAAGATTCCCTTTAGACAGCTGACTGAAAGAAAAGCTCTCTGTCTGATAAAATTAACATGTTAGGAAAATGCAAATCTTTCAGAGCAATGCCGGCATCCAGCTGGCTACTGAAATATTACCTGGAACAGTGTAGAGAGGCTCTAGTAGGCAAACCTGTGTGCTGGATTAATTAATGACCTGTGAGTGTTAGTGGCTCCTCAAATGCTGCTGCCTGAATGACAGCAACTTTTCTAGAAATCACCTCAGTTAAATGACTCCTGCCTGCAATACTCCAGTCTGCAACAGCTTCCATCCTCCTTTTGGATTGATTTGCAGTCCAAAATGATCAAGCTCCTTAAAAGCTTCCTTATAGGGATGTAAAGTGCATCTGAGTGCTCAGACTAGGTCGGTGCCCTCAATTGCCAAAGTTTGATGGAAAGTTAAGAGCAGATGTTGGGCCATCGTCAGTGTGTGCAGCAACAAAATTGGATCTTTGCCATGGAGAAGGAGAAACAAACAATTGGTGATATCATTAAACACACCAATATACCCATAAATACACATTCTGCTTAACTGTTAGTGAGGAGTTAGAAGACAGAATTGTGGAATTATTCTAGTATTAATACTGCCTTGTACTGCCCATGTTATCTATCATTCCTTTGAAGTTATATTACTGTTCAGTGAACTGACTCCAGCTCACAAACATGGTCACTACCTGACATATCTTTAAATGTTTTCTTCATAACCATCAACTTACACTCTTATGTAATAAATTCCTGGATCATCTTGTGGTCTTAAACCCCCTGTATTACCCATGTGCTTCTATGTCATCTGAAAAGCTTGCAAATAGGAAAAAAAAACAGGAAATAAACCTGAGTTTATCAAGTGTCTTTAACATGCCATAATATACATAAGCTTCAGTAAAACATGGACTAAATATGATTTCCTTTATTCTCCAAAACACAATTCAGTTTTAATTCAGCTTAAATCATTCTGACTCCACCAGATGCTGCAGTAGTTTACAAGAGCCAACATGCCTACACATGTAATACATTTTTCTCTCACCTTTTTGTACAGCTCTGTCCATGGTAGGTTAAGTTTCTTTGAATATTTCTTTGTGTTTAACTGAGAAATTTATGAAAATCATACCATGTAGATTGATTTCCAGAGTCTAATTACTTTTTATTTTTGACACCTCTCTCAATATATATCAGCTATTCTGCATGGTAGAAGGAAATATCATAAATGGATGTAATTAATGTTAAATTTGTACCCAAAAAAATAAAAAGGAAAATTCAAGGTTTTGAAAGTTGTGTGAAATAAGCAATAAGCATAGACATAAGGAATAAAGATATATATTTTCATAGATTTCATGACAATTCATGTTTCCATGGATTTACCTGAAATTGTTATGTACTTTTCCCAATTTTTGCTTTATATTTTTGTATAATTATAAAACAATAAATGTGGAAAAGTCTACTATAATGTTTTGGTTGTGGTTTTGGTTTTTTCTTTTTTAGAAAACTGTGCTCTTGTTGTAAAAATGATACATTATTTTTCAAAAATATTGAACTTGCATGTTAAACAAAGGATACATAGTGGATTACTTTATTCCCTTCCTCTTACACAAAAAAAAAATTGCTTGCAGAAAAGGCAACTTGAATAAACAATAAAAACACCCTATTTGTCAGATACTCATGCTTATAAATCAAAATTTGTTTCTTCTCTATAATTTTTCTATTGCTAATAATTTTTAGTTCCTAAATTAAAATAAATGTCAACAATTCAAATGGACAGGGCTATGATTTTTACAAACACTGTCACGTTTCATAGCAGTCCATTTTTTTACTAATGTAGATTGGCAAAAAGTATTATTTATGATACCTTAGTATTTAAAGCATCAATAAACATTCATTGGTCTGGCACAAGTTTATTACAGTACAAGGAGAAAAAATAGTCTTATCTCCTCAAGAACTAGGGATATAATTGACAAAAAAATGAATATAAGAAGATTGAATTCTTTTGTTTGGTAGGATATTTTTCCTTCAGGATTAGGCACCACGTGGTTACTGCTGTCCAATCCCATCCTGTGTCTTTACTTGGTGGATTAGAGATGATGGAAAGAAGCAGTACAGTACTGCTGTGTCTCAAATACCAGTGTGAACACAACTATTTTTTCATTTCTGGTGGAGTATGTTTTTAAAGAGAATTATGTTTCAGCTACAGTGCCATTTCTCAGAACTGCCAACTGTCTAAATGTATGACTGAGACTTTTTGTAATAGTTTTATCTTGTGATTCCCTGTTGCAGGGATTTATTGACTAACATAAATTCTGTTATGTAATTGCCCTGGTACTAAAACACACTACATCAGTCTCTGCCTTTCTTGTTGGAGCTGTTCCATTTTAAATAAATAAATATTCACTGGGCCAGAACAAATGAGTGATTGCCTCTATACACCAGTGATTAAGACACTTGCTTGGGAAATATGAGTCAGATTGAAGCTGTGGCTCCAGTTGTTAATTATACAAAGTAGAACAGCTCTGACTTGTCCTTTAATTTTTAGCAGCTTACATGGATTGCATGTCACATCCAGGTGCTTGAATCCCAGTTCTAAATCAGGCTAATAAGAAATGACTTGGCACTATGTGGCTTGTACAATCAGGACAATTGGGTGTACTGAGAGAGAAGGAGGAGTCAGTACTTTTCTACTACATTAACAAAAGCAGTGTGTATTCCAGCAATTTCTAAGTTATAAAGAACCATAATGAAATTAAATCTTTCATTGAACTGCATGTGATTGCTTTCCATAGGAACTGCATATTTATTTAAAAGGTTGTAGTTAATACTACATTGGAGAAATATTTTAATTACAAGGATGTTCTTTGAGTCCCTTATTCATTATTGTATGAATATATGTAAAGTGGATATAAGCTTGTTAGGAAAATTCTCTACCCATAGCCTGTCAAGAAAACTGTTTACCATCACTACAAAAAGAGGCACAAAAGTAATAGGGGTTTTTTTCACCATTTTTTTGGGGAGGGGGAGGAGGGAGTGGGGGAGAGGGAGTAATTAGCAGAGATATGTGTGATGAAAATAGTCTGCCTTAAAAATGATTTCAAACATGAATAAAATAAAGATATATCTGAGAATATTTCCCGACTCAGAGAGTGGTCAATACAAGGAAAAAAAAAGGGTATCTAGTGTTCAATTTATATGACTCATTTTAGGCCTGAATATGAGGGTAAGATAAATCAAAGCCTGAAAGTGGCTATTTCTTTTCATTTGTTATAAACCTGCTCTAGAAGACCAGCTTAGGCCGTGCCTATGTTGTAAATTGCAGTTAGAATGAACCAAAACCCCTCTTCTCCAGGCAAAAAACCCAAAACTGTACAGAAAAGTTTGGTTTTCCTCACTCCCATTTTGTTTCAGTAGTTTCAGAGTGTTGTTTTAACACATCTAAGTGATTCCACGTGTTGTTATGCAAAGTTTTATATTAATTGCTTTGAAGTATATTATAGTTACTGCTACTTAATTGCAGATACCCACATTATTTTGGGAAGCAGGATCTGTGATATTGTTGTTTAATATTATATTTAGTTAATATAATAGTCAAGAGTTATTAGGAAAGAATTAACATTTCAAAGTCTATGTAGTTTCCAGGTATGTTTCTCTTTATTAATATGACTTAACTACATTTTATTTTCAAAAACTTTTTTTTAAATAATCAATATTTTTTAAGGTTTCTGTTGCATTATCCAAAGGATAATATTTCAAATTCTAGCAGGAAATGTCTTAACTAATATGTAAGACGAAGATATGTTTGATAATACAGAATTAAAAGACTTGAGCTACTGCACAGAAATGTCTGGTTGTAGAGACAGCTGCTTGTTGGATTCAGAGGCAATTTATTTGTAAACTATAATACTTTTTTTGAGCCTCAGAAATCACAGTCTTCAACCTGTCATTCTCATATTTTAGAAAACCAGTTTCTTAGGATGTCTTGCCTGCTTACTGTACCTGATTTGAACAGTTCCTTAATAATCTACAGATTCTTAATTTCATTGTAGCTAATGAGGTATACTGTGATATGGTCTTTTTTGGAAAGTAAAATGTTTTTATATACCTTTTTGATTTCAATGCAGTGGTTACTGTTTGAAGAGTAAACAGGACAGCCATATAGCAGCAGCATAAAAACATCCTGACACACACTTGAAAAAAAGAGAGACAATTTTCAATCAGTTCAAACAGTTGCCTACATAGAGCTTCAACAGGTCAAAGGAAAGTTAAATAGTTGAAAAGAAGCAATTAAAGTAGACATAGGAGTTTCATAAGATCATCCCTGTGAGGGCAACATCTAGACATCTTTTATTGTAAATTAATTAATGGTTTACTGGTCCCTAAAGGTTTAGAACAGACTAATCAAGTAACGGTTGTTTAGCTCATAATGCTATTATTATATGATTATTGCAGAGTAGAGATATTTCAGGAAACAAAAATTATCAATTTATCCAATGGTCCATGAAGAGGTAACAATTTTTCTTCATTGTGTTAAATGCTTGTTACTCTGCCACAAAACTTGGTATGACACATGCATACATTAGAGGTACATAAGATACATTTGCCTGTAGCAATTTACTGAACTCAACTCACATGAAATACTCCTAGTGACTTGAAACAGGTTACTTAAGTAAATAATATATGAATCAATGACAATTATAATACCTTATCCTGGAAACAGCAAGAACTAGACATAAAAAATATTGTAACTGACCATCTCCCAGTATCCCCTAGATGAATCTGTCCTTGTGTGTCTAACATATGTCAATAAAGTCTATTTTATTTTAAAATATTTTTCCATTTTCAGCTATTTTATTGCCAGTTCTTTGCACTACCAGTATTTCCTCCAATTATTTTTTTTGCCCATACTAGTCTTTATTACCAATAGGTGTACTGTTCATCACTCTGTTCTAATACTAGCAAGAACCTAAAATTTTAAATCACTAAAAAGATAAATTTAACTAACATTAATACATTTCAAATTATGTTGTGATTACTTTCTAAAATTATTATTTAAATATGAGTCTTTGTGAAACTAATTTTTAAATTTACTAAAGAAAGTAAGATTACAAAAAAACCTGTGCCAATGATGCTTTAGTTTTAATGCCTTTTTTTTTTGTACCAGGTGACTTATTCTATCAACAACCCCTTTTATAAAAATAGCAACTTTAACTCCAGTGTGTTCAGAACCTGCTTTATGTCTATACATTGAAAGCCTAGGTGATATGAATTAAGACCTTGCATAATGAACCATGTCAAAGATAGGCATGATGTTAATTCTAGTCTACCATATGGTGCAGATAGGAAATGTGAACAAACCAGATCAGGAAACCAGATGCAAAGCAACCCTTTGGTCTCTGTACAACTATACAAATTATTTTATAAGGCTGTTTTATGTCAATGCAAGAGTCTCCTTTTCCCAAGGATTTCAGTGAGCAATTTTCTGCATTTCAGTGTGGTGTATAAGAATGTCAGCTTGCTTGGAGCTTGTCTCAGTGTCTCTGACACAGCAGAGGAACAGAGGTGTGTCTGACTGGAGCAGAAGGAAGCTTAGACACCTGATTCACCTTAGTGCTGCAACCTGAAGCACTTATGGACTCAGTAAGGGTAGGAGGGAAGCTGCAGGAGACCACCAAGAGTGCAAAAGCAATCAAATATCTGACATGGTCCTGTAAGCCAGCTCTGTATGCATGAGACTTGATGGGCTACACACACTGAGAACTGCTTGCAAGATGTTGAGGGACTGGAAGACACATATTCGAGAGTCTTATTTCACATACATGTATGTGTATATATATATA
>VZRX01012892.1:0-34336 GCA_013398075.1 Notiomystis cincta | reverse complement strand
AAGTTTATGGATTCTATATCTATCAAAGCTAAAGCATTACTTGAACCAGATAACCTATCAGAATGTTCTAATTTTACCAAGGTGTTAATGTCCTGGAATTTGAAAAGTGACTTCTAATAGGCAACATTTAAAATTGGTATTTTTCTAGTGCACTCAGATGCCTAGTCAGTAGCTAGTATGATTTTACTAAGAGACAAAAAAGAAAGCATTGATAAGTTATTTTAAAATATGCTACCTTTTCTGTTTATAAAATGATAGAAATAAGTAGTTTTTACTGCCTTGTAATTAAATTCAAAACTAGTTCAGTTGCTACTAGATGTTCTTCTTATCACAGGAGAGATTGTCTTTCCAGTAGTTTAATATCTAACAGAAAGTCACTAAAGCAAAGTGACTTCCTAGTTAAGTGGTTGTCATCAGAATTAGAGAGGAATCAGAATTTTAGCCTAAAAACCAGTTACACATTGCATTTAGCCAGTGACTTTAACAGCTGATAGACAGAAAACAGATGTTGCTGCATCAGGCTAATCCTCTAACTCAGAATTTAAGAGTGTTATCCTGAATTATACTGACACAAAGACTTGTAAAAGTCATGTCATTCTCCCTGAATGGTCAAGATAACAATTTTTTTTTCTCTGAAAAATGATGAAATTAGACGTATTTTTGAAAGTCAGCTAGGAAAATATAGACTTAATTGATATGAAAAAAACACATAATTGACAAAAATTAAATTAAAATACTTTCTTGGATCTCCATTTCTGAAATAGTTTGGGAGGAAGCTTGTTTATTTGGATGGGTACATGACCATTGGGATTGTCTCTGGGTTGTTTGCTAGTCTTTATCCCCTTTGCAAAATTAAAGAGGAAGCTTAAAATAAAGGTTATGTTCTTTACTAGTGGTGCTTACTTTTGTGTAGTGGTTATTTTTTAAAAATAAAATAATTAAAAATAGGAAACTTACTGTATTTCATCACACCTCCTCCAGCCTGCACTAATCCTTGCTCCATGAAACTCTTGTAAAGATTCTAAACATCTGCTTTTTTTTAAGCAAGAAACAAAAGACAAAGAAAACTCCTGCCAGAAAAAAAAAGAGCTTGACATGTTTTTTAGCATGGAACAGTCTCCTCTCTTCTTCAGCAGAACAGAGATGCTTGTTTGAGGCCTGAAACTGACAATATTGTCTGGATAGGTGACAGGTATGTGATCTCATCAATTCACTACTAAAAACAGGTGTATTCCATCCCAGGATTTCTAATGTGCTACAGGGCTCTGTAATCCATAAGAGCTGCAGAAACAGCAACTTGTATCTGTCATTTGGCTGGGGCTACCTGTCTCTCAAGCCAGAATCTGCCTTTCTAAACGTCAGCTGTACAGATCTTTCTCTGAGCCTGTCCAAAATGGTACCACCACCTGGCCCTCTTGCTAAACATTGCTTAGAAAAAGGCTATAAACTGCCACTTTACCAACTTGTCCAATTTCAGTCATATCTAGATACCATCTCCCTGGTGAATATGTCTGCTACAGAAAAGCATTGCAGATGTCACTGCTAAGAGTTGTAAAAAGACTCATTCTGTAGATGTTAATTGCTTCTAGGTTAAAAAAAAAAATCATATCTACAGAAGAAAAAATGTAGCAGTGTCTGCAGAATAAAAAGATCTCACTTATTGCTCAAATAGTCCATGGTTTGCAAACACTGAAGTGCACTGCGGGCAGACTGAGGAAGAATCTGATGCTCTTTCTTTCTTATCTTTACCAGTCAACTGCTGTCAGTCACTGTCAGTGCCAAGACAATGAATTACATGGTCTCTTTGTCCTCTCTTGTAGGGACTTTTTTTTTCCAGTCTTGAGGAAGAAGAAGCAGAACTGCTAAAATCTCCTCCAGAAAATTTATTGCATTTGGGGATCCAAGCCCAACCTGACAAGTTAAGATTAAGGTCACAACTGTAAGGTTTGACTGCTTGTCTTAAGATCTTTCTAAGAATTGAAGAGATAGTAAAAAGAAAAGAAAAGAAAAAGAAATAATAACTAGTCCTGTAAATAACTAATAGATAAAACAGTTTTAAAAGAATTTTTCCCTGGACCATTGACAGTTAAATTTAATGATCAAAATAAACAAGCGAGTTAGGCATCTCAACATCTGCAGTGCTAGTGTGCAGACCTGTGAAATGATTTCATTCACATACATGTGGGATGTCCTAGATTATCCCACATGGTTTTCAGGTGCTGCTGCTGGACTATGGGTCTTGTCTCTGCTTTGTTTCATCTATCCTAGATCTATGTGTATATCTTAGTCTAGCAACATATGAAGTGATGCTGCACACCAAATTCTAGACAAATTCTTTAATATCCTAATCAAAAAGTGAATAAAGTTTCGAGAACTATGCAGGCAGCCACGACTACTTTTTTATTGATGTGAATATATCTCGAGTCAATTAGCTATATTTAGGTCTTAATTGACCTACTCATTCTCTGATTTATATATATTTTGAGAACTTAAAATGACTGGTTTTCCTGAAGACTCTTGAATCTACAATACAAAGCTGAAAACCTATTGTGGTCTTGGTAGTATTAGTTATTTAAAAATGGAAAGCTAGTAGTATTTCCAGGTTGACAAGTTGTTTAAGACACACTTATCAGAGAGGTTTGTAAGACAAAAATCTTATTAGAAACATGCATCTTTCTGCAATAGCAGCTAAAGCCCAAGAAGGATAACAAAAAGATGCTAAAACAGCACTAGATCATTAAAACAATCTGATCATCTAGAAAGGAAATTTGAAGTGAGATGCCATTTCCTAAATATCAACAATTTTTCTGCTGTGTACATGTTAAGAAAGTCAACTGACCTCCAGCTGCCAGGCCAGAAATATTTTTACATAGACTGTGTCTATGGACATTCAGACAGCCTTAGTCACCTGCATTTAAACATCTGAAGTCCTCTGCTACTAATTTAGCACAAAGTATAATCATATTTTAGAATTCATATCAATATAAAATTGAAAAACCATAAAAGGAAAAGATGTTAGTATTGAACAGAATATGAAAGCCTGGAAAGCGCATTGCAAGTTAAGAAATTCCACCTTAAATTTTAAATGCAAAAACCTCTGAGACAGTTATAAGTAAATTAATATTTATATAGATTCAGCAAGTAAGTTTACTACTGTCAAACTATTTAAATTCCTTATAGCACATAGATGAAATAATGTTTCTTGGCAATTTTTCCAATGGAAGAGGCTAGCAAATTGAAACAAATGATATGTGACTGTAAAAGATGCCTGAAAATATTGGGACACATGAAGGAAAGATACACAGAAAGGGAGGAAAGAAAAATCCTAAGGAGATAGTTCCAGTGTGTGCAGTTTTGATTATTAAAAATCCAATCAAACAACAAAAACAAAACAAATACACCTTGGAAAGATATAATGAGGAGATGTTATAATGGCCAAAAATCAAGACAAGGACTACAGAATTAACTTGTGAGTAGCTTTATTTTCTTCTCTCTTAGATAATCAGGGGGAAAAAGACAATAGAGAAAATTGAACACTACAGTCCAAAGAACAGCATAATCTCATTAGCTAATGGCTACAGATTGTCAGAGAAGACATTTCATCTGGAAATTAGATGTGTTTTGCCAGTGAGGCTGAAGTTCCAAAATAATCTGTAGCAGGATGAATGGCAGAAATAAGTTCCCTTGTGACAATATCACAAAATTCTGAGTGGAAAAGGATGATATACGTTTTGGCCCAATAATGGGATAGACTACTGCCTTTAGATCACAAATAATGACTAAGATGCTCATCTTAACTCCAAGCTACTGTTTATAACATGGTTCTCTGCAAAATCTCAGCTGTTAGTGAGGAAATGCAAAGACAAATTTGGAAGAAAATTTTTATCTGTATGTAGTTGGGCAATGTCTACAAAAAGGCATTTAAGGCAAAATTAAAGTGGAATTTAGGAACTCTTCTCAAGTTTTCAATTTCCTAAAGACCTGCTCACATTTTGCTTTATCTCAGTGATGGGAGAAATTTGTTAAGGACTGTTCTATTAGTCTGAAAACTAATATTTCTTTTAAGTAAAAAATCCAAGAAGCTTTTCTTCAGGAGAGTAGTACACACTTTGTTGTGTATTATGGGAATCTGGGTGTTCAGGCAGCTGTTCTGTCACTAGAGTTTCCAATCTCTGTACTAGGAGTGAATCCAAAAAGGACAAGGGAAAGACCACTACCCCTGACTAATACCAGCTGTCTATGAGGGAAAGAACACTATTTCTATAAGAAATGATACAAATGTGTGTATTCCAGGTTTCAAATGAGGATTGAGAAAAAACCAGATTAACAGGACGAAGAACAAGAGCTGCAGGGCGTAATGAGGTCCTTATTCTACTTCTCATTCTAAAAAACCTTGTAGATTTCACTGAATTCCATTTCAAGTCCCAGGTAATTATCAGGCATTGCCATGTATTTCTTCTCTGTATGGGATCGTGGCTTTCTAAAGTTTTCAGGGAAAGGAGAGAAAAATAACCAGTTAAATGATCAACTTCTCTTTCTTAAACCAACATGAATTAATTTCCTAAAAATTAATTTTATTTATTTTGTTCTTATAAGCACAAATTTCAGAGGATCTGTAGTTTCAGTTAAACTGAAAAGATGGATCTCTCTGCAAAAATAAAGTGAAACAGTTCAAATTTTTTTCTGCCACCTAATGCTGAAGACAAATTTACACATTTACAGTTTATTTCTTATACGTAGAATATCAACACCTCAAGAAGTCAAAAGACATAATTGTTCTGTTTTTTACTGTTGGTTTTTCTATTATAAATAGATTACTAAAAGTTATAATATTATACATGTGGTCATTAAGCTGTTGTTTTCAGAATAATGTAAAATCCATAGAACTTGTAGCAGGATTTGAAAAATTGTTGCCCATATATTAATTTTTACGTGTTCACTCTGTGAAGCAACACACAGATCAGGGGTTTTGGCCATAATATATTGACATTTAAGGATGATAAATTTTCTCTTTTCCCTTTTACACAAATAAAGCAGGGGAGATTAAGTCAGAAAGAACACGTTGGAAGAAAAAAATGGAGGAGTAGAAAATAACAGTGAGTAACTACTACCATTGTAGCCAGGGAATGAGTTCCCCCTGAATTCAAAGACACTTAAGCAGACAGTTTGATCATTTCAGAGTGTCTGCACATTTATATGCTGTTATCATGTACAAACCTAAAGGCATTTTTTCAGAGAATTCCAGTATCATCTTTCCTAGCAACATTTGCTGACTTTAAATGATCCCACTTATAACCCCAAAGAAAAATACATCTATAAGAGGTGCTGCAGAAAAGAGATCCCGATATACATTTCAGCATGTGTTTTTAAATCCTCTGGCTGAAACTCACAATCCTTTTACCAGCTTAGAACACTGATAGTAATTCTATTACCACTGCAATAGCCATCCCTCTCTAATTCTCTAGACACAATTACTGTGCACCATGCAAGATGAATACAAATTAACAGGAGAAAAAACACCATAGAAAAGAGAAAATCAGTGTGGGCTGTAATGTTCCTGCAGGGGATGCTCTTGCACTCTCAAGTTCAGCTGAATGAGCTTCCAAAAACCATTGAAAAGGAACAGGAGGGGGAGCGTCATTAAAAAAAAAAAAAAAAATTAAAAAAATAAACCCAAAACATCAAGCAATGTTCTGTATATGATTTTTCTTCTGCCCTTGGTAATTCATACAGATACAATTAAAATTTTAATTAACACTGTTATCTAGGATAGGGTTTTTTCATTGTATGTAGCTATTCACAACTTTAAAGAAAGCATTCAGTGCTTATATTTAGAAAAAAAAAATCCATTGTGTTTCACTTTTTGGTCAGTAATTGTTTCTATTCAAATTTATGCTGAATTATAATTTCAAGTGCTTTTTTTTTCTTTAATTCCTGATTTCTGCTGCCTTTGCAAAAAAAAAATATACCATAAACAACCTTTAGCAATAGGCATAGAAGAAAATAAGGTGAAAACAAAAATAACAACTTGGTTTAGTTTTGATATTTTTAACATAAAACTAGAGAAGCTGAAGACTACAGCTGCAGTTTACCATCACCTCTGCTGGAAGCATATGGCATGGTAACAGCCTATTTTAGTTTCCACAGTAGAGAATTTAAAGGTGAACAATGCTACCTAATATTCCAGTTTGCAGAAACACATTGAGATGAAGGAGATGAGCAAAGTAATTGTTGACTTTTGATGCTTCTTATTTTGCCTTACTTCTCACATAGCCTTTGTAACGGAAGGCTACCTTCCAACTTTCTTAACTTTTGTAATTAATGTTTTTAAATCCTTATTTCCCACCATGTTTTATAACTCTAAGAACATCTGCCCAGCTCAGTACAATGCAGATCTGTATTTTCATAGAGAAGAACTACTGCTGTGGAGAATTAATTGAGTTGTGGTTTTCAGTAATAGTGATATCATTAAAAGTCTTTATTTATTAAAAATAACAGTCTCAAGACAGGAATTGGACTGCTCAAATTAGGTACTAAATTGGACTTCTATTTTCATCTCTACTGAGGCAAGTGCCCAGGCTAGGAGAGAAAAATATTGTTAGAGGTTCTAGAGAAAGTTACCCTCTTCCATCTCAATCAATAATTTAGGAATTTTATTCACATGGGTTGTTTTCCTAAGTGCTTTATTTTACGTCTAGGTTTTATGCTAATATTAAATAGGCTCTGCTCTGCCCTAACTGCCCTAGCTAACAAGGAGGCAATACATTTTCTCTCATTGTAAGAGCACAAGATCTCTCAAGAGGTCTGCCACAGTTATGTTACAAACCTACATCCCTTCACCACTCTCTCATCCTACCCTCAGTTTGTTTTTTTATTTATTAATTATTTCTCTTATATTTGCAAAATAGATCAGCAGTGATCCTATGACAGGGCATATTAAAGTTATTTTCTTCTCCAAGCCTTTTGAACAGCTAGTGGATAACAGTTTTTCAAGGAAGGAAGGAAGGAAGGAAGGAAGGAAGGAAGGAAAGAAGGAAGGAAGGAAGGAAGGACCTCCTGCTCTGCTGTTGATTACAAAACCTCCCCACTTGCCATAGGGTTCAGTCTTATTTTAGCTTAACAATGTTAATTCATGTTGAATTAACAAAGACCATATTAACAACGGCTGGGAAAGTTAAGACTGCTTGCTTTAAACTTCTCTCAAGAGCTTTTCATTGATCTAATTCTTTTCCAAGCTAAAAAAGATATAATGTCCTATCTGGTGAATCAGAACTGCTCCTCAAAAGAGTGCAGATTACCACAAAGTAAATATCCATAATAAAACCAAAAGTTAATATATTTTTAAACCACTGTTCTTTCTTTCTGTTTTTTTTTTTTGTTTGCTTTTGCCAAGTGCCAAGCCTATTCTTTTTACCAAATATTCTCATTTAAAAAAAAAATAAAATTGAAAAGAAAGAGTAAAGAAATCAGTATAGCAAATTTTTCTGGCCTTCGAGCCAGATCCAGTAAAGAATGGTGCTTCCTAAATGTTTTCTGAGATGGAATCAAGGTTCACAATTTGTAGTAATAAGACAGAGGGTGAGATAGGACCTTTGGAGTAATAAATCAAAACCACTTAAATGGTGCAGTGGCAGTACTTTGAGTTATTTAACCACAACACTTCAAACTCCACTTCCTTTTGTAACTTATTTGCTCTTACCAGGTCCCCATGTTCTGTACAACAGAAACCCAGAGAATAAAATGTCTCCAGGAGTGCCTGCCTGAAAGGATTATGGGGCTTTAGTGAGTGTTGCTAATTTTAAGTTTGTTGGGGGGGGGGGTTTGTTGGTGTTTGCTTTGCTTTGGTTTGGTTTTCCCTACATTTCTTTATTTGATTTTTGTTTGTTTAGTTGGTTGGTTGTTTTCCCTAAATGGTCCAGGGCTGAATCTTCTTTGTATAGTTTGAAATCTGGTCACTAGGGGTCTTGAGTAGGTAGCAAAAATGTGTTAGCATTCCTCAATACAAGGGGGAAAATGAACTTTACTTTCCCTTTTCTGCAAAAGTTTTCTGCCAGCAAACCACCATTCAAAAGGCAGTACCAGCATCTCCAGCTTCAGTTGGCTTAGCTTTCAAGGAAAGACAAACCAAATAAAACAACTGAAAATACCTGGATAAAGTCATTCCAGGTCCAGTTTGACTTTTACAAAGAGATACCCTGTGACACCTCTGAAGAAGTAAGTGCAGAGGGTGAATATACAGAATAGAGAGATTCTCAGGCACAATCCTCTTTGGAATTTTCTCTTGGCTGTTTTTCTGACCTAGTGCTCAACATTGTGACTGTTGTGAATCTCTGTGTTGGTGACTAAATACTTCCAAGTAGGAGACTGAAGAGCAGCAGAGTCACACACACTCCTACACATTTCTTATCATGTCACTCTCCAACCTTCTGGCTTCTTGCACTCAGCTCTGCTTTTCTGGCTTATATTATTCTTTTCAAGTTTTTATGCAGTCCTAACCTGGCTCATAGAAAATGGTCAGAGGGGAAAATGAAGAATTTACTGTTCTTATTACCACATCAGTTTCCAGTTTTCTCTGAAACTACACTTAAGCAGGCAGCTGGATAAACAGAAAAGTTTGTACAACTTGATTCTGTTTAGGCTCATAACACTGTTAAAAAGCCTTTCTTGAACCTAAAAATCTAACCAGGTTTTAAGTACTGTGCCTAAGGTTGTTCACAAAACTTTTTTTATAAGTTTTTCCTCTTTCTTATGAATTAAATACCAAGTTTCATGATTAACTGGTCCTTTTTCTCATTTTTCCAAATCCGTTTTTTCAAATTTTCACCTTGTAGGATAAAATTTTTTTAATAACATTTTCTTTCTTTTTTGTCAGAAGAGTAAACGATAGACTTTTATATTAAGCTGATTTATTTAGTAGGGTGAAGGGAAAGGAAATAATATTCTTTTCACATTATACAATTCTTTCGCTCTTTTTTCCTTTAAATTACCCTCTGGGTAAAATGGTCCAGAGTTGCAAAATGAAATTTTGTCTAAGAATAATTCTCACTGATACATACTCTTTTATTTGTTGCCTATAAAATTATTTTATCACACTTTGGAAATAATATCCTGATTACTTAAAACAGAATGATTCATATTTTCTCACAATATCTGTTGGGTTTTGCAGTTTCTTTTTTATTATTATTTTTACTCTAAACAACACAGAACAAAATATCTAATTCTTCATTATACCCTTTTTTACAGAGAATAATGTTCCTGTGAGCATATTATATCATAAAGTTAATAAGAATAGGCCCTTTAGGTAGGAAAATTACTTAAAAAATAATTTTCTTTTGAAAAATTTGTTTTCCTAAGGCTTGGGTTTTTTTCTCTTTTAAATGCTGCTGAAAAGGAGCTTTCAAGTGTTTGCAGCTTTTCAAACAATAGTACAGGAATACTCATCTTAATCTGCATTAATTAGGTTTTGATGGTAAACTCTTTTCAGTCTACATATATTCTCAGCAGCAAAGGTGGGATATTTGAGTTACCTTTACATATCTATAGTGTATATGTTTACCTCAGAGCTAATTTGTAACTTCATTTTTTAGCCAAGGAAGTAAAATAACACTTTAAAATTAGTTCTTATCTCATGGCAGTTATCTAAATCTGAACCTCTGAATTCTGTAGGGTAACATTTCTCTCCAGTAACTTAAAAGGGAGTCTAATTAAGATCAAAAGTAGATCTTCATGAGACACGTGATAACCTAAGTCAAATTATATCAACAAATATCTATAACATTTGTATTTAACAAGGAACTGTATTCTATTCCCCAAGATGAGGTATTTCAAGTCAGATAATTTGAAGTGAGATCCCCTGAAGCAATTTAAAAGCCAACTTCAGAGATTTGCATAAATTCAAGCTGTACCATTAAAGGTTTTCTAGGGTAAACTACACACATGTGAAATGGGACCTAAATTTGGAAACTGTTCAAACTAGCTGTAGTGAGTACATACATTGCTCAGTTTGACCCTAGATTATGAAGGCAAAGCCAAAATGTACTTTAGCCCATATAATACACATTGGATGCCCTCCTAAAATTCCCATTATAAAATATAAATAGAGACGTGCTGTTTAGTCAGCTTTTACTGTTTGAGAACCACAGAATCTGAGTGAAAATTCCCTGGCAGGAGCTGCATGTGGTGTTGTTTGTCTGTGGCAACCCTTCATATTGTTATTATGGAGCAGGCACCTAATCTACTTAGCCTGATCCAGACTGTAAATTTGCTGGTTGATTGAATTCTGGGTTTAGTGTTGATGATGCTCTTGGATCATGAACATCATGAAGTACCTGCCAAGAACTGATGGCTACATAGAGATATGGGAAGGGTGAATGTCAGGACAAGCAAAGATATGTAAATTAGTGATGTCATACCCCAAGAAACCGAGAGGGGAAATAAGCTTTCATGAAAGAATGATTCAAATCAAGAGCACTTAAGGTTTGGAAGTGGCTGCTGTGCTGACCCATTCTTCTAATGTTTTATTTAAATTCAGGCAATTCACGGTATGTGTCTGGTTACAGCAAAGGATTTTTGAGCCCAGAGAGACAAATAACTGTTTCACATAATTATATTTTCAGTGCAGCTGGTCTCTGAGGTGAATCAAAGATAAATTGGAAAAGCTGATGCTTCCCTTCTTCCCACTTCAATATATGTGAAGATCTTGTTTTAAAAAATATTATCATACAAAATACTTCAATCCTGTTCACAGAAAATAAATTCAAAAGTGGTGATTACTTCCAGCATTAATTTTTTATTTTCTATTTTTCTCATTTTTCTGTTGAATTTCTCCCAACAGTTGTTTTATTAGATTAAGTAACACTTTTAGATAAATTATTAAATGATTCAAATTTAGGCCAGTCCTAGCCATGGAAGAAACAGCAAATGACACTTTTCCAAACTAACTCATTAATCTAACTAGTCAACAAGTTTTGTTGTAATCACCAGCTAACATACATACATTACTACTGAATGTATCTATTCCACTATAGTGAAGATAATAAAACAAAAGAAATTATGAATTTGAGTTCCTGAAAGCAGCAGATTATTGTTTTTTAATCTTAAGGATTAAGTGATCCTTGTGATTTCTACAAGCAATGTTAAATTTTGCAGTACTGCTGTTATTTCAGAGAAAATAGAAGAAATGAGGTAATCTTCCAATTCCTAGAGACCAAATTGAAGAGAAGAGAAGAGAAAGAGGAGAGAAGAGAAAGAGGAGAGAAGAGAAAGAGGAGAGAAGAGAAAGAGAAGAGAAAGAGGAGAGAAGAGAAAGAAGAGAAGAGAGAAGAGAAGAGAGAAGAGAAAAAAGTGAGGAGAGAAAGAGAGGAGAGAAAGAGAGGAGAAGCCACAGTGGCTCTCCTGAAATTTAGATTTTAAAATTGCCTTGTTCATTGTTTGAAGAATTCCTGACTGTAAGGCTAGAGCTGTTGCTTTACCAGAAAAAAAGAATTTAACTCTTGGTCCAACCAGATGAAACTCTTGAAGGCAATAACCTCTAGGAAATAATTACTCTATTGGTAATGTATAGAAAATGGACAAGAATGGCCCTAAATATATATATTCACACAGCCATAGAATCTTAGAATCATAGGATGATTTGATTTTGAAGGGACCATCACCAGCTGGTCCAAACCCCTGCCATGGGCAGGGATGCTTTTCATTACATCAGGTTGCTCAAATACCCATCCAAACTGACGAGCACCTCCAGTGATGTTTAATCCACAGCTTCTCTGGGAAAGCTGTTCCAGTGGCTTGTCACCGTCGCAGTAAAAACTCCCTCCTGAATATCCACACCTACTCTCAGTTTAAAGCCAATCCCCCTTTGACAATCACTAAATGCCCTTGTAAAAAGTCCCTCTCCAGCTTTCTTGTAGGCCCCTTTAGGTACTGGAAAAGTGCTGTAAGTTCTTCCTAGAGCCTTCTCTTCTCCTGTGTGAACAACCCTGACTCTCTCAGCCTGACTTCATAGAAGAGGTGTTCCAGCCTTCTTAAAATCTCCATGGCTGTCCTCTGGACTCACTGAGCAGGTCCCCACCATTCTTACTCTGGGGGCCTCAGAGGCCAACAGAGTACTCCAGCTGGAGTCTTACAGGAGTGGAGTAAAGTGAGGCAATCACTTGGGCTTGTTGCCCAAGTCTCTTTTGATGCAGGATAAAATCAGCTTTCTGAGCTGCAAGCCCATAGTACAAGGAAGGACCAAACATTTGGTCCTTCTCTTTAAGAAAATAAAATAAATACAAAATTAAAATATATAACCCCAGAATTTCCAATACTCGCAATTATATCTCCTTACATTATATCTCACATAAAGCTTTGGTAGACTAAAGAAGGAAATGTTTCCTTAGGAGACTGTAAACAAATCAGAACACAAATATTTAACCAGTTTTAGTTTATCTGACTAACCCTATTTCACCTGGTTGTTTCATCTTCCTTGAATAAAACTTTCCTGTGACAGCAAGTTTCTGTATCTAGTTGACTATGCTAAATCATAGGGTGTGGGCTTTTAACCAGAGGATTGATATTTCATGCACAGGTCCATGAGCGCATTAAAGTAGTGTTTGAAAGACCATATTAGTTTTGGCAAAGTTATCTTGAGGTGTTTTGATAAATTAGTCTCATTTCTGCACCTTTTGAATAATGTGAAGGGTTTAATTTTTTGATGACTTATGACTCAGTAATTTTGCATCCCATTAAAGAAAAGCTGTCTTGAGTGAGGGCTCTAGAAAACATATAAACCACAGTATGTTAGAAAAATGCACAAGTACATCACTGACAATGGTATTTTGCATTTTACTTTACCAGTAACTAGAATATTTATGTCTCAGGTCTACTGTTTGCAAATTTAGCAAGGCTGACAATGGATGTTATCAATGACAAACATGTTAAGTCTTTAATTTCCTTCTGTTTTATTTTTGTCTCCCTTCTTCTTCTGAGAATTATGGTTTTAGTTGTTTGTTGTTTTTTTTTTTTTTTTTTAAGTTGAAGAAAGCATAACAGCATCCTTTTTTCTATACATGAATCCATTTAATTGATGCTCCAGAACTGGTCTGCTATTATGCATGCAGAGGGAGTCAATTACTTAAATTATATTAGCTACCAGAGAAAGAAGCTATTTTTGTTTTGAATTTTTTATAGATGAAATAATTATTCATTTACATACATATAAATCAAGTTTTTAGGCTGGGTCTGTAGCTGTTCTTATCAGGACTTTTTTATTTCATATTGCTTAATTTAACTAACTTTCAAGAGTGATGCCAAAAGAGCTTGTAATATAACAATATAGTCCTTTTTCCCAGAATGTATTTTCATAGATTAAAACCAGAAGAAGACAACTTCCTTTTCCCTGCATGAACTTTCCCTTTTTCCTAGTCTTTTTATTCAATCTCCTTTCCTCTTAGCCTGTACATGGAAAACCTACAACTTAGGGAATGAATGCTACATAAAACTTTATCCATATTTGGCTGCAATCAAATTTGTTTTATCATATTTTGTTTAACAGCACTGCACTCTGTCTTCATATATGTCCTTCCAAAAGTCTTTGAAGCCTTTTTTTAAACAGCTTGAATCTATTTTTATGAATGGGGGATAAGACAATTTTCTTTTCACAAGGTCAGGTGTCAGAGACTCTTTGTATGCATTTTATATAGTAACTGATGTTATGTCATACCTATGCTCCTTGTGATACCCTCTGGTTGTATCTCATCAGGGGGTTGCAGGTACTGCATGTGCAGAGGCAGAAGGTGAAAAGCCTCTGGGAGCAGGGGAGAGCAGCACTATCCAGAAAATGGTACTGAAGAGGACACAGGGTAAAGAGTGAATTTACTTTGATGGCTTATCCATGATGACTTGAGATAGCCTGAAACGAAAAGAAAAAAAAAATATTACAAAATATCAGCAACCATGGTTACCTTAAAACCACAGAGATGGTGACTGCTCTAGTGACCCAACTTGCTTATTGGACCTGTTTTTGCCTCAGTGTACAGATTTACATTGAAGCCTGCTGAAAGAAGTAAAACTAACACAATTTATCTTTTCTATTTTGTTTTAAGCCAAAATCTTTTAAAACTAGATGTTAGATAATTTCAAAATAGGTGAAGAGTTTTTCTATTATTTTATAGTAATATTACTATACTAACACTTATTTATTGCCCTACCAATATTACATTGTACAGCATGTAGAGGTGCATGGACAAAATGCCAGTGTAATTTTTAATGGGCTTTTAGGTTATCCTTATGGAATCTAGTTCACCTGCCTAATGAGGCTGATCACTTTACTCAGCTGAAATGGATAGGATAGGTAGGCTATTTACCTTTCTGTCTTTTTCCTTTTTTTTCCTCAATTAAAAAAATATTAGCTGATCTTTTGCATATATTCATCAGATTTTGATTTGTAGGTCTACTATGCACTTATATTACTCACTTAAGATATTTTTTTTTTTAAATTGAGATGCAGTTCCTTCCTACACTTACTCTTTTGCATATCTTACAAATTGCGTCCTGTTTTTCCAGCCTTTTTCCCAGTTTGTTAGGAGTCCTCTAAATTCTTATTCCTCCAACATCCTGGCAATTTTTCCCAGCTTTGTACATCTGAAAATTAAATAAATAAACTATTACCTGCATTATGAGGTCAACCCTGATGATATTCTCTGGCTGCAGATACAGGTTCTCAGTTTAGTCATGGATTCTTTGTGCCAGTGAAACAGTGGTGATATTATCTTTTTGGAAACATTTTTACATGTTACAACCACTTTCCACCAGATGATATTTTCTGTACTTCATTAAGAGATTTCATATGAGACAGCATCAAAAAATGCACCAGAGTGAAGACATGACATCTTTTTTGTTTCTTGCCACGAGGCTGTTCCTGTGTCATGAGAGGATATTAGATTGGTTTGACACAGTTTGCTGTTGACAAATTCATGTTGGCTGGAGGTGTTATGTACCCTTGTGTAGGGCATTGCCATAAAATAAGAAGAAATGGTAAGTACAAAGGGAAAAAACGTTATCTGAGTTATGTATGGGATATTTATTTTCTTCTTCCAAGTTTAGGAGGTATATTTATTTTCAGTCTTTTCAGTCTCTCTGAACCCTGTGATTTTCTTTGTCCATTTGGCATACATATTTCCAGTTTAAAAACAGTTTCTTGGAATAGCATCTTGATTGCAGGATAAGTGGAAATGTACAACCTTAAAAAGAACACCAGCTATTTCTCATTGGTCAGTTGCATTTGATGCCACAGGGAGATCAGTGCTTAAATAACTGGAAAATTGACACTGTAGGGAAGAGGTTCCACTACCATGGAAAATGAATCCTCACATTTTGGTGGGTTTGCTGAATGGTGTGCAGAGATGTGATTCAAAGCATTCTTTACAAGAACGTTTTCATCTGGAAAGCTTGGATATCCATATCTCACAGATATTTCCAACAGAAAAATCACATTTAACTTAAGCTGCTTAAGCTGATATAGGCCTTCACTTACTGTAATGCAAACCCTTTTCAGGAGTACGGTGTACAATGCAAACAAAAAGTATAAGAAAACAGGAAAAGGGAAGTTAGTCTTAGACATATTTAACTTGCTTTAAACACTACAATTAACTTTTACTCTAAGGATAAACATGAAAATATTTTATTGTAAAATAAACATGAAAATTAATATGAAGAAAAAATAATACATACATAATATATTATGAAGATAAACTACATGCATTGGAACATAAAATGAGATTTTAAAGTGCTTTAAGGTGTATGTTGAGTATGAAATTATTATTAAAAGTATGCACATTATAATTCCTTAAAATAAAAATCTCATTAGGACTTATATCTATTCTACAGGAATTATAATTGCTATATTATGTTGAAATTTGGGGAATCATGACTGGAATGTGATAAAAAAAAAAAAAGACAGCAAAGTATACAACTTTTTGAGCTCAGGCTACTTCTCAGATAGTAATGCTACATTTATCATACAATTCAGATTAAAGCTATCATTTTATGACCTTCAAGATTTATAGAAGGCTACGATACAGAAGATAAATTTACCTGGTTTTCATGCAGAGGAGGTATTATGACTAAAACTAAGACACAACTCTTTCCTGAAAAATACTTATCTTGCAGTAATTCATGAAACGTGTCAGTGTCCTTTCCCTGTAAGCAGCACCACCTGCTTACTTAAGCAATTGTTTTGTTTGTCCTCAGAGCTGCTCTATTAACTCTAATTGAGAACCATTCTGACTGTTAGCAAGCTTTTCTAGGGCGTGTTTGCTTGGCTGCACAACAAAATTTTATTTCATGTGAGCAAATTTAAATAACATGGTATGTCGATGGTTCACTTATTTTCACAACTCAAAAGAAGTAAATACCAATGGGTAATGTATTATTACCATGAGCAAGCTCCTATTTTCTCATCCTTACTGAAAAGGTTGGTTTTTTTCTTTTGTTTGTTGTAGTAGTTTCTGTGGTTGTTAGTAAAGTTTACATATTTTGTGGGTCGTAATATGGGACCTCCCTCTTAAGCTCACTCAGTAACAGACTGAGGCTCATTGACCTTGTCTCTGACTTTTATCACTCTTAATCTGTTAATTACATGTTGATTGTGAACCACTGTATTAAAGTAAATTTATCCTGTTTATTTCCTCATTTTAAGTGGTTTTTAATTTTTTTTTTCTAAGCAATTACCTCAGCCTTTATTGTGGTTGGGTTTACTTATATATTAACATCATCAATCATTACAAATGTGAGAAGGTGATTTTCTTCTCCTTAATAAGTGCTAAATTATAAGCATGGACAAAGATGCACCTAAGAAGTTTCAAGACAAAGATCATAACATCATAAATTTTCTTGAGAACTTTGGAAAGTCAAGTAAGTCTTTGAAATGTGAATATTTTTGTGAATCTGGGAAACGGTTTCTAAAAGAGAAGACTGGTATAGTTGCATAGAAATGTAATCTAATTACTCAGCATGATATTATCCTGGGTGAGATAGATTTTAAGTACTTTTCTTTGGAAGAAAATTTTCTGAAGACATTTATTTTAGAGATTAAATCAAAGTTGATGACAACAGAAGCCTCATCAAGGTCATTTTAAACAGAAATTGGTCTCCTCTCCTCATAGTACAAGAACGTTTTTTCATAATGTAGTTTCACATTGAAAGGCAAAGAGAAAACAGCTGGAAGTGGAGCAGAAATGCTCCACATTGGCCCACCAAATTAGGACCACAGACATGTTGCATCAGAAATTTCATTTGTTGTCTGAAGTGCCAAAATTTTAGATAGCGTTAATCACTTACAAATGGCTAATAAAACTTAATGTCAGGAGGAAAACACTTTTGGCAACTACACTATGCAAGACATTACTGTATTGACAGATTTCTAGCTGGATTCAAGAATTCAGTCATTACTAAGATTTGCAGTTAACTTATTACCTCTTGCTCTCTGTGGCAACTGGCAGCTATTTAACCTTGCTGATTTATACACAAACATGAGAAAGCACATTATCTCTACTTCTTAGCTACTTGGTGTCATGTCATTTCAGACTCCCTAGAGATCATGGTTGGGCTTGCATGGTCATTTGACACATTGAAAAAATTGAGAAATAGGTGTTGTTCACAGATAAACAGAATCTGGAGCAGCAGGAATCATTGTTTGGGGAGGAGAGGAATTTTCACTGAATTAAGACAATAACCATCGAAGGAAGGTACTTGGAAGGGCAGAAGCAAAGGGTTTAATAGAAACAAAGAGAGATTTTGTCTTTTTGGTTTGTTTGTTTGTTGGTTTGAAAATCACAAGATAACAATTTCATATGGAATAATAATTTTGTTTTCGTAAGAGTAGATGTATGGGGAAGTGTCCTAGACACAAACAAGGGAAGATGCCCACTCCATGCTTGTGGAAAAGATGTTTTTCAAGGTGTATGTTGAAAGAAACTATAAAAGAGTGCAGGTTTTATACCCTTTCTCTTTTTCAGAATCCTTATTGGTATTTTTCCAAAGAGGAAGATATACTCAACCTCTACTTCCTTATAATAAACACCTAAATTTCCTACAATTTGGGACTATGCTCTTAGCTGGTCCTGTCCTGAAGTGACATATTTCAAAATTAAGGTCAATTTATGTTCTCTAAGAAAATCCCTTACATCTACATCTAGAAAATTTGAACATGAGCACTTTACCACTTAGAAAAAAATTACCTTTTTTGCAAATATTAGAATAAATCTTCCTCTGTACTAGTTTTAAAATTTCAAGGCCTTTTATTGTGATCATATGTAATGTCAATAAACTTTATATTATTAATTTATGGAAACAGCCACCAGAATGTTTAAGGCTGGAAGGCCCATCTGGAGAGTGCTTTTTCCAACCTCCTGCTCAGAGCACGGGCAGCTAGGGCAGCTAGCTCTAGTCTATGTGAAATCTTCTTTACTTCCCCCATCAAGTGTTTATGCACATGAATAATATCCCCCCTGATATTCACTCCTCTGAGTTGAAATTCCCCCATCTCTCTCAGCCTCTCCTCATACATCAGATGGTCCAGCCCTTTATTCATCTTTGTGTCTCTCCATTGCATTCACTTCATTATGTCCATGTCTTTCTCGTACTGAATGATGGGGCATTTTTTCCTTCTGCATCAAGCAGATAGCTGAGGAAGAGAAATACAACAGAAGAAAGAGTTCAGCTGCCAGAAGTGACAGGTTTAACAGAGCAAAGGCTTTTATTGGCTTGTAGCAGTATTATGGCAGGACTGCAGCTATACTAAGGGGTTGAGAATAGGTGACAGTGTCCAGAGAGAACTTGTAATGCACAGTAAAAGAGGCAAATCTTTCTGGTGTATTTAAAAAGCCTGAGTGTTTCTATATGAGTTTAATATCAGAAAAAAGAAATCCATTTCTTACTAAGCAAATATCAAGACAAGCAAATAGGCAAAATAGTAGTTCTTAGTGAGAAATGACATTTGATGCACAATGTGAAAACCAGCTCTTGTCACATTTTCCATCTTGACTTCTTAAGTGGATTTATCTTCTTTGCATCCATCACTGTATGTACCTTACAAACTTTTGTCTGCAACAAGTAAATATCTGTAGGAAAATCTTTCAAAATGATTCAACTTGCACCCACTTTTGTCTCTCACTGCCTTATCTGCAGATCAGAGAACCATAATTATGGCACACAATATTAAACTACTAAATAGAGCTGTTCTGAGTGAATCTCTGACCTTAATTTTCTCTCTACCAGCACAATGTACTTCAGGGAGAAAAAAAAAATAATGGCTAGACCAGCAGATTCTGGCCTCTGCAATTCAGTATCTTGTAGAGATTAATGGTTATAAACAGTAGGCCAAATAATGAAGGCAAGTGGAACTTTAGATACAGTCCACTTTGATCTTCCCCAAAATAATTTATCTCTATATATATATACTTACATGAGGACTGTAACACATTTCAAATAGCTTTTCCCCTTCTTTCCTTTTCTATAAATCACTACCATTTTACAGTAAGTGTACTTAGACTATCATCTACACTAAGTAAAGCCAGTAAGCACACAACAAGACTATGACCTTGCCATTCATTCTACAGGAGAACAGATGAAAAGACACACAGGATTCCCTTGAATGTCCTAATTTGAATTTACTAGCAAAAGATGAGAAACTCTGCCCCATGCTGGAGCAAAACCACCCAAGTCCTCCTGTCTTAGACTACCTTCTTGTTTTATTATAACATGTTCCATCATATTTTCTGAGACCCTGTCTAGAACCCTTCTATTTGTGTAGAAGCATGAAATGCAGCAGTAAAAATTCTTAATGACAAGAAAATGTCAGATTAGTGTGGTAAACCTGGAAAATTAATGAAATACTGACAGCCTGCACAGAAATGTTGTTTCAGTGTTTGGAGAAACCTCAGCTGTATGTAGTTATGGAAAGGTTCTAGTATTTTGCACTATATTCTGCATTCTATATTGCACTAGTATTTTAAGCATTATTTTAAATTCAGAGAAATAGAAGTAAATGAAAACTTAAATCTCATGCATCTAGGACTGTTTCCCAGTGCACTGCATTAGGGCAGCTGCATTTACAGTCAGATATCATCATAATTGTATGAGGACACGGATGAAGGACGAAACAAAAATAACTGAGAAAGATTGAATATAAACTTTAAAAAATCGCTGTTTTTTCCTTGTGTGCCAGAGGTTTTTCCAGAGCTCACTCCCTATGCCTGATTCTGATCGATATCCCTTTGTAACAGAGATAAAAGAAATCACTCCAAACTTCCAATAAAATATGTGAGATCAGAGTTGGGAAAAATCTTTTTTCTATATTATTTGTGTGTCAGAAGCTATCATAATGTTAGGAAGTTCAGATTTTAAGTCTTTCCAGTTGAGTCTCAGAATCATGAAAAGTTGTTCTTTCAATTTTCCTTTAAATCTCTTCCCAGAAGAATAATGGCTTTCATATGATATCTGCCTCTCTTGCAAACCTTATTTGTGTCTAGAAATACAGCAAAATATTGATTTTGTACTTGTATACTTTAGTAAAAATTTTAGGTTAAGAGGCTGCTCAAGACAACTTTATGTATAATTTGCAGGAGACATGAACTTTATTTGACAATTTTTTTAAACTCAATAAATATATAAACTAATTAGATGTTAAATTTTATTGAAAGCAACTTGCACCTGATCAGGATTTTTTAAGAATTGATTTGATTTTTTTAATTGAATGCCAACATCTATGATCTTATCCCTGTTCAGATAATTGAAAGACATAGTATCAGTTTCCAAAGAAAAGGAAAAAAGCTCTGAAGCCTTTCCTGACTTGCCAGAGCTCTCTACTTAGTGAGAGAAATGAAAAGAACATTTTTGGTATCTCAACAGATTAGATTTGTACCAGGAGCTATGTATGTTCAATTATAGTGCCTGATTTATTTAGTGAGTGGGCAGATTTCAGTAATTTGTTTAATAACATAGTAGAATGATATTTATTTCATGACATAATTAAAAAGGTTGAATTGTAATAGAATAAAATACTCACTGCATGCGAGTAATAACACTGTACAATTACAGATTTCTGCGTATTTCTGTGTGTTCAGTTGCATTAGTGTGGAAAAAGGTCTAGATTAAAAACATGGAAACTTGAAGAAAACTAGAGTATTAACTTTCAGTATGTCAGATAATCCTATTTATGAGTGGTGTTTTGTGTAAAGATAAATTCTGAGTAGTTCAAGATCACACCTCAAGATAATTTTCATAAAGGAACATAAACTCTCAGGTATTTGCATAGAGAAATTCATTGAGTTTAAAAATCAATTCTGCAAATTTTAAAAGTTATTTTTAATTAATTTCTCATATGTTTTATTTTTAAAAGGAAACTTTTGCAACTGTACTTATTCACATGTTCTGTGGAGCATAGCATTCCCACAAGAAAGATGGGCTCTTTAATGGTCTCCAGTCTGTTTTCTACGTTTTCATTATGGGTTGCATGACCTGCTCCAGGTTTGGATCAGTGCCAGATTTTACCAGAGATTTTTTGCTATCAGATCTAGTACTGTCCATTATCTACCATGCATATAAGAACTATATACTGTGATGCAGTGTGTGAGCTCTCATGCAGCATTACTGCAGTAACTGTGGCCTAAGAATGACTAGGATGTATGTAAACATATGTCTATACACATAGAGAATAGATCAATAAGCCTATATTCTTTTTCTTTTTTTTTTTTTTTCCTGCAAACATTCAAGTTATTTTTCCGTGGAAACTGTTCCTGAATGTTGGAACAGACAACTTAGGAAACTTACAGGATAATTATTGTCTCTTTGCTCTAACTTTCTAAAAAGTGTTTCGCTTTAGTAATACCTCTGGCTACTTTCAGCAAAGTTACTGTTTCTGTTCAGTTCAGTCCCGTATTTCATCTCACATCAGCGTGGAGATACCAATTACCAAGCCCAGTGATAGAATTCTTAGCAGTCTATAACCTATGCCTTTCTGGAAAATTTTCAAGTATATATACTACTTGTATTTTAGCTTTTTAATCAAATATATATTTACCTTACTTTTGTTTGCTAAAGGACAATACAACATTTTTATGACCTTAAAGCAATATTTGTCATCTGGACACGTACCTAGAAACATATAATTAGAAAATCTTTCTTAAAGCCCTTTTTGTTTTTTTTTAAGCCAAATATTAAAAGAAAGCCAGAAGTTATATCTCTGAGCAATTTCTATGTCTTTGTTACCACAAACGTTGGAAGAAGTCGCTCTTAGAAAAAAAAAAATGGTCTCTGTGCATCATTCCCTTGATTATTTTTGCACTATGTAGGAGAAAGAAGGGCTCAAGGGTCATGGAAAGGAAATGGAAAAAATGTGGTAATAGAAATCCATCAATGACATGTCCAGACAGAGTGGAAGAGACAACTTGCCTGTCCCTTGTATATACACTAAAGACACATGGACACTTTAGACACAGTTTGTGAGAAATATTATTTAAAAGGAGTTTTTTTTTTTTCCAGCCATTTATTTAGGTACTAATACACCATCTTATTTTTCATTATAATCTCTTCATAATTAACTTTTTTTTAAAAATTAAAAAATAAAAAAATCCATGTTTTTCTTTGGTTTAAGGATGCCCAGCTCTGAGCTATGAGTTTCCTGTATCGAAAAGATACTAGTATATATACCAGTATGAATAGTTTTATCCTGAATGAACTAAAAATAAACTATTGATGACTTGTGCACCATGCATTTTTTAGATTGCTTTTGTGCAGACTTATCTTTCCCTCTTCTTTTCTCAAAGAAAATTCTCCAACACAGATTCCCAGCAGAGATTTTATCTTACCTTTCTGAATGGAAACTCTCCATTTCTGAATAGGGGTGTATTCTATGTGTAAAAGACAGTTTTCATACCTTTGACAGTTATTGTGGGGTGGGTTTTTGGTTGTTTTTTTTTTAAATTTCCTGGAGTCTGAAATGGACTCTATCATTTGCACAGGTGAAAGATTCACCTGTTTCATTTTAGCAGCCTTGCTCTGAGAAATTTTTACAGATGACTGAGGCAGAAAAGTGTATATGCTCCAGTGGATAAGCAGCTCTGAAACACACTCAGTTTTGATGAAATTTCATCTTTACTGAGTGTATGAAATCTTATAACATCCAGGTAAGGCCAATTTCTCACCCATATAAATTTAAAGTCTAAACTATCCATTAAATGTACTGTCCTAAATTTCTTCCCGAATAGAATCATAGAATCTTAGAACAGTTTGGGTTGGAAGAGACCTCCAAAGATAAACTAATCCAGATGCTAAATAGATACACATTACATCTGAACTGAATGTTAGTCTTGAAAATTTTATGTAAATTCCCCTGGGTCTGTCTTCAAATAAATTTGTTCACTATTATAGTTCATATTTAACATATATGCAGGTCAGAGATGCTGTTTGGAGGCTGAGGTACCTAATGCCTTTGAGCATTATTTATGATTGTCAGTTAAATGTCCTATTTCACTAAGGAGGTGAACAATTTCAAGTGTTCAATAAATTCAGTAGTATTTAAAAGTAATCAGGGAGAAATTATTAAGTAATATTGCACCTTCAGAACAGATGAAGAGGTAAACTTATTTATACTACAGGTTCCTGACAAGTATCACTTCATAATTCTACCACAGATTCCACAAAGAAATGCAAAATTAAAAAAAAAAAACCAACAGCTTTTCTTAAGGAGTTAAGACTTGGGATTTCAGCACCAGACTAGCAAAACGTTAATAAATGTTATTGATTTTTTTTTCCTTCCTGAAATGAAAAATTTAATTTTTCATTCATTAATAAAAGAAAGAAGTACTTTTTACAGCAAAAAGTAGAAAGAAAAGTGAACTGAAGGGACGAGCCAGACCCAGTGCAGAGTCTTTTAAAAGCAAGAATAACAACTACGGAGAAAGAGATAAATGTGCAGTTTAATTTCAAGCTTTCCTTGTCTGGTATTCAACCAGTCACTGTGGAATAGCTGGTAGGATACAGAGTCAATTAACTGAGTGGGAAGAGACTTCAAAAACCAGCTAGTCCCAGTCCCCACCATGGGCCAGGATGTCTTTCACAAGATCAGGGCACTCAAAGACCCATCCATCCTGACCTGGAATAATTGCAAGGATGGCATCCACACCTTCAACCCACTCCTGTGTCTCACCATCCTCATCATGAAAATGTCTCCCTTTTTTCCAGTCTAAACCTAAGCAATCTCAATTTAAAACCACTGCCCCTTGCCCTGTTACTATAGGCCTTTGTAAACTGGTCCTATCCTGTCTTATAAACCCCTCTGCGTGTTGAAAGATTGAAAGAAGGGCTTTCTCTTCTCCAGACTGAGCAACCCCAATTCTCTCAGTCTTTCTTCACAGGACAAGTGTTTCAGTCCTCTTTTTCATGGCTCTCCTCTGGGCCTGTCTGAAAAGATCCACATCTTTCATTCCCTGGGACCTGGGTGCAATGGTCCAGGTGGGATGTCATGGCAGCAGAGCAGAGCAGGTGAATCACCTCCCTGGACTTGCTGGCCATCCTTCCTTTGATAAAGCCCAGGATGAAATTTGCTTTCTGAGCAGCAAACACACATTGCCAACTCCTGTCTAATTTTTCACCCTAATTTTCTCTGCTGGGCCACTATAAATTGATCCATTCCTTAGACTGAGTCCTTAGACTCAATACTGGGAACTAAACCAAATTCAGGCTCAAAACCTTGAACTTGGCCCCACCCCTTAAGCTCTTCAAGCTCCCTCTGAATGGCATCTGCTCCCTCTAACAAACCAGCTGCACCACTCAGCATGGTGTAATCTGCAAACTTGCTGAGGGTGAGTTCAGTTCTACTGCCTATGCCATTGATGAAAATATTCAATTGTCTTGGTCCCAGTACCAAGCTTTCCTTGGTTAAGCACTCATTACTGACTCATTTAAGCACTGAACTGTTGACTATAATTCTTTAGATGTGGCCATCCAGCTATTTTCCTTATCTATCTAATCATCCTTCAAACCCCTATCTCTTAAATTTAGCTGCAAGAACATTGTGGGGGACCACAGCAAACCCTTACAAATATCCAGGTAGATCACATCTATAGCTGTTCATTGAATGCAGTCACTCTGTCACAGAAAACCTCTAGATTAGACAGACATATCTACAATTTATGTAATTTACAGCTGAAGAAAAAAGAAAAAGAAAGAAGAATCGATTAGTATAGACATCAAAACTTCTGTAGAGTATTCTTCAGAAATAAAGTCTAATTGAATTTTGTGAATTTTTCATGTAAAGAAGGTTAAAGTTTAGGTCTTTTGTTTAATCATGTCTCAAATTTCATTAATAAATTATACATTATTAAACATTAACAGAAAAGATTTGTGCTTAAATAAATGAAACACATTAACAAAGTGTCTGCTGCGGTGTAACAGAATGGTACACTCACATATTATAATACTTTATTAAAAGACATGCAGTAACTTTAATTCTCAGTATTAGCTGGTATATATAACTCCACATGTAAAACCTGTGCATACACAAAAAACATTCAACATGAATAAGAGTAATTTAATAGAACTTGTAGAACAGAAATTAGGAAAATAAACAAGATTTAAAACCAATTATATTTAAACAATTATATTTAATTTAAACAATTATATTTAAACATATTAACATATTATCATGATCAAACATATTAATGAGTATTTGAAAGCATGTTATCATAAATCATAGCATGTCATCCAGACCCTGCACTGTGTATCAAAAAATAAGAAATGCATTAAAAAAGCCATATTTGTCCAAAATGGACATCAGATTTTTATCTTTGCAGCATGAGTGCATGAGATTATTCCTTTATTTTTCAAATCAGACAACTGAAACTGAAAACTGAGTCATTTACTTTTCAGTCTCTCCCATGATCCCAAGTGAGATAATAGATTTCTTTTCAAACAGCCATTTCCCATTCCCCCTCAATTTTTCTTTTTAATTACTTAATTTAGTAGATGAAATCAAGCTATTGTGCACACAATTTTACTTTTTTCTATCTATTTTTCTAGACTTCATTGCCTCTTTTGCCAAACAGTTGAATATGACAACTGCCCCAGGCTTCAGCTATTATTTTGAAAGTTCCTGAAAGCTTTCTGTTACAGAAACCTTTGTATAATTCTTTTCAACCACAACATATTTAGAAAAAAAAATTAGAAAGCCACATAGTTTGCTTCAGCTCAAAAAATCTGCAACATTTCTTTGGGTAAATTGATATACTTAAGTTTCATTCCTAATCTGCATGTAAAAAATTGAGTCTTGAAGTCTCTTGTGAGACATGCTCTATTTTTTCTTATTTCTTTTCAGTGGTTTTGAAAGTAAAATCTAGCTGATTGTCTTCTGCAGTTATCTGTATTTAAGTGACTTGCACTTTAAAGGAACCTTCTATCAAATGTCAGAATAAATAAAGGTAAAAGGCAAATATTTACTCCATTAAGCTATCCATTCCTTTCCTTCTGTCCATTTCTCTACTGTGGCTTCACACTTGACAGCTTCCAGTGATATGGTGCACATCATCAGTAAGTGGAAGGTTCATTTATTAGAAAAAATAAATTAGCTCATTTAATATACTTCAAGCTATCACTAAATGAGCCAGTGAGCATGTGAAAAGATCAAATTATCAGGTAGTTTTACCTGCCTAGTAGCAAACATGGTCAAAGCACTAACTAAAGTTCTGTTTCTCATGGTCTCATAAAAAATTAGGAACTCTAACATTATATGCTTATTTGGTTGAAAACTCTTCTGAGGTTTCATTAAAAGAATGTTATATAATTATTATTTATGATAAATCTTTACTTCATGAGCTCATTCCCTGAACTTATAAGGCAGTTTTTTATTGTTTGTCCCCAATGGATCTGACCTTAGAAAAGCCTGGATTTCATACTCAACCAATCCTTATTTTGAACCTGAGAAGCACTTTGTGTATCCAAACCTGGCAAAGGAGAGGGTATAGCAGATCTTTCTGACAAAGATCTTACTCAAATCCAACACCAGCACTGACCTGCTTGATAGTTTTCTTCACTGAAATTCTTTTTTGATCCCTGATTTTTGCAGTTGGAATTTGAGTCCTTGAAATTCTAGGAGGCTAGAAGAGTAGGGTAAAATTATCTCAGTAAATTTTCAGATCAATGGCCATCCTTTTTTCAGTGCAATTTGCAAGTATAATTTTGTGTAGTTCCTTACCTGCATAGTGGCAGAGCACAGCAGAGAAAACAGCTGTATGAGGAGCAATGAGGTTGATGATCTGCTCAGCCTAGTGGCAGAGCTGAGAGATGAAGTACAAAGACAAAGAAGTATTTGGATTCTGAAAAAGACATTCTCTGGTGGAGCTGCACTCTACCATGCCTTAAACAAACAGATTCTTTTAATTCCTTTATCAGTTGTAAATTGATCACTTTTCCAATCTTATGTTTCATTTATAGAATTGTTTACTGAACCTAGTAGAACTGAAAGGTATTGAAAGAAACAGGTATTTGGGTTTACATATGGAGGCCAAGGAATTTGTGGGGTTTTATGCTTTTAGAACTGAAGACATTACAATTACTGATGTATCGCAGATCGTATTTTAATGTGCCAAGAGCAATCACGTCTTTGCATTATTTGTTGAAATAAACATAGATCCTCTAATATTGTTTATGATGAGCAAAAGATATTCCTTTCTGTGCTTTAAGCACTGTAAGGATCTCCCTGATGAGACACAAATCCAGTCCCCCTTGCTTCTTCCGTGTCACCACCTCTCCCCACTCCGACTCTGCCACCCTCCTGCCCTTCTGTCTCTCTGCCCTGGTTGTTCAGGCAAGCAAACGAGGCTGGAGTAGCAACTGATGTGTAAATTCAGCTCTGAGCTTCCTCATGCCTGAATTGCTTCTTCCATCTGAACAAGTGGTATCTGCAACTTCATAAAAATACACTAAAATTGGAAATCTCTTCATACAGAAATTCCATCTACCCAGAGTTCATACTCCACAATTTGTCATAAAAGATATAACAGGAAAATTGATGCATAACACACAGATGATTTTTCATTCCTGTCACATTTTGCCTGAACATTAGAAGCTTACTGGATACCCATAAAATATGTAATATACTCATAAAACTACTGTTTTATCAAATTTGCAATGGAATATTTTCCCCTGAAAGTTCTGGATGAAGGGATTTCCTTGATCCAAATTGATTTCTGACTTATCTCTGGAAAAGAGTTAACTAACTAAACAAAAATCTCTAAAGCTGTAGTTTTCTTGAAACACACAAAAATTGTGCTTCTTTGTTTTTACATTACCCAAACTAATTCTTTATTACTGTTTTTCTGAATGTTTTTAATCTATGAAAAGGCTTTGCTTTTTACTCTTTGACTCTATTAGTTGCATCCTGCATAAAACATGTTCAAAACCTAGGCAAGGTATGGCAGTTGATTCTACTTTAGATACTCTTCATTGATACTTTAAAATTTTTCTAAAAAATAATTATCTTTTTGAGAAAACTAGTCTTCTGTTCTCCTTTTTTCAAAAGTTTCTTTTTACTTCATTCCAGCAATTTCAAAATTCCCATATATTCTATATTGACTGAGATTTTCTGCAATCACTGCACTTAAAATAGGAAAGATATAGTAGATTTACATAAGAATTTGTAATTTGCAAAAAAGGAGAATTCATTGGTACATTAAATTATAATCTCATACAAATCTTTTTATAATAAGACTTGAGCATTTTAAAGTTAACAGTCTTAAATGCAGCTGCTAGATTAAAACAGAAATATGTTTTAATATTAATTTTTTGAGAAATGAAACTTTAAATTGTAAATGATTACTTCAACATTTAGATTATGTTATAAAAAGGAACACAGAAAAGATGCTGAAATTAAAAAATGTTTAAGTAATAATTTTAAATAATTCAAAATATTATTAATAAATTATTTTGTTTCCTGTTATGTAATATACAGTTTTTAATCCACTGCATACTATAAAATTGAAAATATTGCAAGAACTAGGCACTGTAAATTTAATCAGTCCAAGTGTCAAAATGCTGACAGCTAAGTGCTATCAAAGCCTAATCCAAGCTTTCAAAAATTGAACTTCATCAGTAGGGAAATGGTTTTGCTAAAGATTCTGTTATTTATGTCTTTTGAATTCAACCACAAAACAAGAGAAAAAAGATGAATACACACTAGAAAAAGTGGTAGTTTTGTTCACCTTCACTTACATGCCTTTTACAGTGCTAAAACTATAAAAACTAAGCCTATGTGTTTGGACACCAGGTTGCTTTGCTGTGTAAGGAAATTTATTTCATATTTGTTCATTTGTCACTGTCCCACTACTCCCCAAAGTGGCTTGGGAATGTATTGACTGCACTAAATCATGCTACACAAACACCCAAATGATCTCACAGTAATTCCCATCACATCAGATCTCTTCCAGTTCCATTTACCATTCCCTCACTTCCTGCCTGCACTTCTTTCCCCTCTGACTGGGTCATGCCCTGTCTCTGCCCAGCTGCACCTTGCAAGGTGTGGCCAGGGCTCCCAGCAGCACAGGCAGGTCAGTGCAAACCCAGTGCTCAGAGAGGGAAAAGCACAGCAAGGAAAGGCTTGCTCACAGCATAATAAAAGCACAACCTTTCTATTCATTATTTAGTCCATTACATTTTTAAGATTTTTTTTTAGGATCACCTTGAAGAGGGTGATCTTATCTTGTTGAGAGAAGAGAAGTACCTGGGCAGATAGAGTGCTGAACTTTTGTTTTCCTCACATCTGTGTTTCTCATCCATTTTTCAAAACTACTAGCTCCTTGTAAAGTGGTTCCTCCTGGAATTAAGAATTTGTCTTCTACATATTTTTTCAACACTGTTAACGTGTTATTATTCTGAATTTCTTCAAAGAAAACAGATATTTTATTTTAAAATACAAAAATAAAACCAGTGTTAGAAGTTGCATCTTTCACATAAGCTAGACATGATGAGAATAGGATATGATCTTAGGTATGTCCCAAAAGCATATCAGAAAAGTGTTGAAAACAAAAATTATCTGGATTTATTGAGCTTACTTAAAAACTAAAGGAGGTAATTACTTACCCAGACCATAAAAGAGACAATAATCTATTGTTACATCTAGTGACAATGATCTTACATTTTATTTAGCACAACTGGTTTTGAAAAACCTGAATTTTTCTTTAGAGCAACTTAATACAATTCTAGCACTAAAACAACTAAATGATAAAATAAAAAAGAGAAAAAGAAAAAAAAAAACACAACCAAACAAAAACCCCAACCAAAACCAAACCAGGATTAAAAAAAAAAACCAAAAAATGAACAAAACCCAAATGACAACAACAAAAAACACCCCAGAAACAAAATATAAAGTAAATAGACAAGGAAAAAGAAGAATTTTAAAAGACAAAAAAAAAAAAAAAGTTGAGGCTTTTCAATAGAATAGAATAGAATAGAATAGAATAGAATAGAATAGAATAGAATAGAATAGAATAGAATAGAATATTTCAGTTGGACAGGGTCTACAATGATCATCCAGTCCAACTGCCTGCCCAGTCCTGGGCTGAGGAGAAGTTAAAGCATGTTCTGAGGGACACTGTCCAAATGCCTCTCAAACACTGACAGGTTTGGGGCATTGACCACTTCTCTAGGAAGCCTGCTCCAGGTTTTGACCACCCTCTCAGTAAAAATATGATTCTTGCTGTCCAGCCTAAGTCTCTCTTTGAGCCATTTCTTTATGTCCTGTCATTGAATCCCAAGGAGAAGAGATCAGCATTACATCATCATTTCCCCTCTTCTGAGGACAACAGGGTCTCTTTTTCCATAGCTAAATTTTTATTTTAAGGATATCAAGAAAAAAGTTCTAATTTTATGCATATACTTGCAAAATCACTTTCATAGAGATATAGAAAGGAAGAAGGAGAAATATTTTATTAATAGTTTTATGAAGGATGAGTAGTCTACGTAAAGGTTCCCCTGTTTCATTTCTGTCACTTATTTTTTTCTTAGCAGCATCCTTGGCAGGACTTTTAAGAGGTAATAAGCTGAAGAGGAAATATTGAGGTTCTGTTTGAACACAAGGAAACACTTACTGTGATGCTGAAGGTTGCTTAGAGGCTGCAGTCTCCATCTTCAGAAGTTTTCAAAAGTTATCTGAAACTGAGCCCAGGTAGTCTGCTCTTCATTGGCTGTTTGAGAATCAGGGTTTGACAGGGTGAGAACCAGAGGTCCTTTTGAATATCAACCATTCTGTGGTTCTTTGAAGCCAGTGGGAACACAAAACTGGGACTTGCAGGCCAAATATTTCCCTTTGAGAGAAGCATCCTAGTGAAAAGATTCTCCTTTTTTTATTGGCTTGGTAAGAAGATAGGACTGCAGAGGATGCTCTGGATCATGAGCTTTGTTTCTGTCTGCTGTAGCTAAATACACCATACAGCAATATTCATAAACACATCAGTTCTTAATATAATCCCACCTATATCTTTACAAGTTGCTCCAATTACTTTCTATCTAAAGGATCAATATATTAATCTGATTTTCAGCCAAGATATTTCCTTAAATCCCATTGCTTACTTTTAAACTTGGGCCATTCAGCTTCTTATGGTAAATTTTATCCATTCCCCACACACAAGGCATAGCTATAGATGTCTACTTAGCTGCATATCTGGATTTACACAGAAACAGTGAGAGGTACTTGTAAGCATAATAAAAAGCTTTCAGACTCATTGCTGGATTAGCCACTGGCAAATTGCCAGCATATTTCCTGTTAGAAAACTGTAAAAAGCTGAAAAGATTTCTTTCCTTCTTAATGTTTATCTTTCAATGAATTTATATAAATAATATCACACTAATGTGGTTTGGCAAAGGTAAAACATACCTCCTCTGGTTTTACCCTTCTGATTGATATGTGATCACAAGTGAATTCAACAAATAAAAGTATGTAGAAATATCTCTGTTCTTTCATATTTAGTAGGTCAGTGTCAGTCCCTACACTGAAATATTTGCTACCAAGATTTCTGCTGATGGTCTGACATCAGCAGGTAATGTAAAAATCTGAATCCAAAACATGTTTCTACAGAGAACAATTTTTCAGGCAAACAAAGGGAGTGCACATGCAGGAATTTCAAGGTATTTTGTTAGTGTGGATGCGGATTAAGGAGTAAATCCTCTTGGAGCAGTACTTCTAATAAGCCTCACAACTAGAAATTAATAATGGCTAGCATCTTAGAAATTCAGCAAGTGTGGCATGTGCTGTTTGATGATAAATGGACACAGAGATATCCTCTGAAGTGAGCAATCTCCATGGCCCATATACACTTAGCTTTCTTAGGGCCAGATGGAGAGAAATGGTAATGTGATGACCTTCTCCCTATAGATTCAAACACCTGCAATCCAGCAGGCAATGCTGCTAATGTACTGCTGGCCATATAATTGCTGAACAGGTGTCTTCCAGGCAAAGAATGCAGCAGGAACAAGCTTCCAGGGCAGCTGCATTATGAACATTTCAGCCTGCTCACTGAACAGACTGAACAGTAGATTAGATTACAGAAAATTTTGAGTTTATATATATATATATATATATGCATCTGTGAGGATCTATATCTATCTATATTTATCTATATCTATATCTATCATCTATATCTATATCATATGTCATATATCATATATATAATTTAGTTTTCTGTTTTGTAACTGGGAGTAGTGAACCTAGGGAGGAAGGAATGTGGAAAGGAAAAAAATGAAGAAGTGAAAATACAGATAGCTGCCTACCCTATCCAAAACACAGTGGAATGAAGCTTGAGTATTAAAATAATAAAAAGCAGATGGTGAACTATCTCCCTGCTTTTAGGAAAAACATGGATTGTGCTTATTTTCAGTGGTGTTTTGTTCTTCTTTTTTTTTTTTTCAAATCACTGCATTGCCTGTCCAATTTTCTTTCTGTTTTTTTTTCTATAGACACGTGTATTTTCTACAGACATTTGCATTGTTGGTTTTGTTGGTGGTTTGTTTTTTGTTTTGTTTTTTTTTTTTTCTGTTATTGTGGCTGTCATCAATTTTTATGTAGAAACTGCTTTGGAAACATGAAATGATATTACTTTAAGACAAGTTTACAAGTTTTCTACAGTACTGCATTATTCTTATGGGGATGTAGTTTTAGCTGCATGAGGATACTGCAGTTCAGCTTAGTATAAACCCTTTGTGTGTAGGAATGTTCTGTACCAGCAATGTGCACTGTGGAAAGAGCCAGAACTGATGCAATCAAAGCAGTATCACTTAGGAATACAGACAAATACTGGGAGACGGTCTCTTTATCAAAGATTGGTCTTTTCATCAAAACACCACACCACTTCTGTATTTTATTACACTTCCTCTTGCCACAAGTCATTCATTTCCTGAAATATAGATTTAGAAGAGTGAATTTTGCTCTCTTTAGATTTGCTGATTCATTGACAGTTACCCTTTAGAGTTGCAAAATTCACACAAAGCAAATGAAATTTTCCCCCAAAGGAAATATTGTCTTATTTGCATTCCACAGATTGCTCAATGGTTGCTGGACCACACATTTATTACAGTGAAGAGAATGTGCCACACATTATCTGTGACTCAGAATGGGCAAGACTTCTTAGTAAAACACAATCTCAAAAGTAATTAATGTAAAGGATGCCTGTGCAATGAGAAAAATTTCCATGCTAACAGACCCTCAGAACAGGCTCAGTCACCTGGCCTTTTGAATATCATTTAGGGCCCTGGGAGGATGTTCAACACCACTGCCATTGGCTTATTTCTCCCAGGAGTGCAATTTTGAATCTTCACCAGGTATGACATGAGGGTTAATTATGGGACTGGTGCAAACCTTTGTTTCTCTCCAGAGCTCAGGAAACTGCAGTGCTGTGACTTATTACTTTAATACTCAGCTGCTGTTGTATCACTGTTCCCTTTGTGCTTCCGTTGCTATTATTTTATTTGCATCCATTAATGATTACTATTATGATCCTTATGTACCCATATAGACCCTCATTTCTCTCTTTAAAAAATAAGTGTCTTTCATGTTCTCCAAAAACATAACTGAGGATTGTCTTTGTGAACCTAAAAATAAATACATCATTCCAGTAAAACATATGTCCTTTTTTATATTTTATTCTATATAACACCAAAAAAAACCCAGCCTCACCAAAAAAACCTTCTAAAAAACTTATGAACAGCCAGTGATGTAAAGTGCCCTATTATGTCTTAAGTAATGCAGGATGAATTTGACAAAGATTATGCTTTTAGAACACAAATAAAATCCCAATATGTTCTATTTTATATA